>JANVCJ010091127.1:0-10376 GCA_026413505.1 Epizoanthus ramosus
CTGGTGAGTTTATGTTAAATAGTACAGTGAATCTTGGTTGAGTAAAATTCCTAAGAAGGAACAAGAGAAGTGTTGAAGTTTAGAATTTGTTAGTAGAATGAAATTAACGACGAAAAGCAGGGGGGCAGGGTCTCACAACTTTTGTCGTTTTGACTTCAAATTTATAAAGAAAACTTGCTCGTTCTTTTTTTGACAACGTTGTAAACACGTAGTTTAAGAACTAGCTTTTTCTCGAATACAGGTTTCCGGTTCAGTGAGATTTTCCGGATAACTTTATTATTAAACTTTATACAGCACACCTCAATCCCAGAAGATTCGGAAATAAACTCTTGACCTTTTTAAACTCGATTAGTGCGCGTTTAATTCTCGATGTTAGTAAGTTAAAAATAAGTTGCCAGCAAATCATAACTGCGCCGTAAATATCAAAAATGGTTATAACATCCGTTCACTATGCCTGCGATTGAGTAGTGGGTCGAACTGAAAGACGGAGGTTAAGATTTTTCACGTCACGTCTTTCCTCATCTTGAAAATTACAGAATTGACGAGAATTTGGAGATTGGCTTTTTTGATTTTGAACTTGTATAATCTCATCCCAATTCCGGTATCGAATGACAAAACAGCATTTATATGGGTAGATACACGCTCTGGAAATAGTATGTCTAAATTAATATTTGTAAGCGTGAGCTATACACGAAATCTCCCTCGAGTCAAGTTCAGTGAAATAATCAGTACATCCGTATGCTTTAGTTAATAGGTAATGCTGGTTTGTAGTCCAATTAATGTCTATCGGTAAGTCTGAGCAGGCTACCCTACGTGGAAATTGGACGGAAATACTTGGTAAAATAGAAAACAAAAATATAAAATCAGCGACAAGTTTTAAATAGTAAAGGGGTCCTCTTATCTTTGCGCATGTTCAGTACCGTTAAATCACTGAAGCATGAAGGGATAGGTATATAGGCAATATGGAATACATTTGCTGTTCTTACTAGTTTAATGTTTGTCCTGCTTTCACGTTGTTAAATGTTCAATGGCGAAAGGCAGTGGCACTTGCTACAGAACAAGCCAGTATTGAACTTCACTAAGTACAGGACGGAATATAGTGAAACAGTTGTTTTCAATTAGTGTTCACAGCACATCTCAACTTGAACAGTATGGTAAAACACAAAACAAAGAATAATTATTATAATATTACTATTATTATAATCTTGAGAAGCGAACAACTGAACAAACAAAACCGCATCAGGCTTATCAAAATGAGAAAAACAATCAGTGTAGCATTAACCATTTAACGAGTCCAGTCGGACGCGTTAGATCTCTGAATTCACTGGCAGTTTGGTATATAAAAAAGAACAATGCCGAGTTATGTGCTATTTTAAAATACTATGATACTGCAAATTCTACTGAAAATTGGATAACAAAACTGAGATGAGTGTATCTGTTTTTGCAAATCGAGAGTTTGTACGGTTAAGAACTAACCGAACTTTTATTATGTTAAGAAATATAATGTCATTTAATTTTTTTTCTTATTTTCATTGATTACCAATTAATTATAACTGAATTAATTACTAATCAGTTACAACTTCAAAAACGTTTTGTACAGATTGTTCGGTTTATAAGGTCGAAAGCTGATCGGTGTTTAGATAATATTTCTACATGTATCAATTCTGGCTCGGCCTTGCACTACAAAACCTTTCTGAAAGACTATAGAGTTCTTGAATTGTATCTTTCAGTGCTGATGAGTACGTAGAAAATCGATTTTCTTCGTCGATCACTCTGACAATCGCAAAGCCCTTTACATTCAGGTAGAGTTTAGCACTAATTACTAAACTTACCAGGTCATAAAAAGAATGAAAATTATAAAAAATATTTCTACTCTTTATTTTAAAATATATAAAACAGAATGCACGTGAGAAAGTTTTTCGGCTGCAGAACGCGTGCCTTTTAAAACATAATGAACGACTGATCTACTGCCACTGCTCGCCTTCTGTTGTTGGGATTGACTAGGGCGAAAATATGTTTTAAAAGGAACACATGGATAATCTTTTAAAAAGTACTTATTGGCATGCACAGTCGAATGATGATCTAGTAATCTAATGTTACAGTGAACCCAGAAGTCCCGCCGGGAAATGAACCAACTGTTAAACATTCTTCGTGTTTTGCTCGCAATATACAGTCAAAAACGCACACCCGAACATATCCCTTACAAGATAACTGTTGATCTAAGACCTATCTCGCTTTACAATTGAAACACGTTTACTCTATAGTACAGATCTGAAGACAGCAATTTGGACAAATTTTGGCAGAGTGCCTCATCTCTGGTAATTCTGTACAAAACTAAACTTCGTTCTTTGAGGTCTTTAAATTCTATGGACTCTAAAAGCTGCTACGTGTATATCGCATTTTTCCACGGACTTTCCCAATGTACTTTAAGTTCTTAAAGATTTCACGCTTCCCTCGCTTCCTCTATAGCTGTCCATATTAATACAGAGAAGACCAACGCGTTTCCTCCTTCACTGTTTTCCCAGTAAGCATCAGGATTGCAACTGTGTTGGTAAAAATTGTATCACGCAGAAGCAATTATGACCTCACATCATCTTTATATATCCCGGCCGTAATTGACAGATCTCAATTTTTTTCGGAAATGCTCGTGTTTCTTTTTACTGCACAACACTGGACAAATTCCAAATACAACGTTTTGGCAACTTTTTTCGCTTTTAATGTATACACAAAGCAAATGTTATTCCAAAAGAAACAGGCCGCAACTGCTGAATGAAATACTCAATAAATGACGAAAAAGATAGCGTTTTCGTTTTTTCATATACATACTGAGCCCGAGTGTCTTCTAGAAGGAGGAACATATGTTTTCTTGACATGATTTTTATTTCTAACGGAAATTATCTGCCTGCGATCTCGGGTGAAAAATATCCCAGAAACCCCTTTCAAGTCTAATACGTTTATGGCGTTCCTAGTTCTATACGATGTGATCAATGCCATTGGCCGATGCGGTTATACATTCAGCGGAAAATGAAAACACAATTATTTGAATATTTTTTGAGTTTCCGGTGCAGATAATGTTTACACTGCACCTTGTTAAACCCTGTAAAAGATGCACTAAATGTTTGAAACTGCAACTGGGCATGCGCTCGGGTTTTTAGTCAAATACTTGCAAAACAAACTGAAAACTATTTCATAAATGACGGCAACGAAGTCCCTATTTCTGAATCTGAATCCCCTAGAAAATTCAAAGTACAAGATTTATAACCTTCAAGGCCTCAACTTAACATACCAAAGAATTCAAAGGTAGAAACAGTCAAAGCGGATTTATGCCAACAAAAATATGACCGAATGGCGACATGTGGTCTCAATATCTATAAACAATAGAAGTGGTAACGAAAACTAAGTAAAACAGTACTAAAAAGTGTCCTGTTGAAGATCCCAAACAGTCTCCTTCATTGCTCTTAGATTGTATTGAATGTGGTTGAGCAGTTCCATTACTAAACAACTTGTGACCCTCAACTCAAACTTCCCGAGTTGAAGTGGTGTTTTAGAAATACTATCAACTATGGCTCATTTAAACACCGATACAAGTCAAGTCGAGACCGATAGTTTGCCGCCCAGTTTTTACTCCAAAATTAGTATAGTATGTTGATCAAAACGCACCAGAAACATTGACATAAAATACTAGTCGAGTACTCAACTCACTGATGTTTCGAGTTCTTACCTCGTGTTGGATGGATCTTGCTGGACTTTATCTCATTACTGCCACAGATAATAAATGAGTTTATATTCCCCAAAACTTCCAAGAAAGTGCTGAACAAATCTTTAACAGGAGCAAATAGTATCCCTGAGTAACAAGATTTAAAAAGTAAATCTTATTTGCCTTGAAAATGCCGAGGCTAACGCGTTTGCATTCGCGCGCAACACTTATCAACTGATCTGAATTGATTACACACCGCGCGCTCAGAGGCGATTGCTTCCCTTTGTTTGGTCCCGTGATCAGTTGACATTGTGGGTTTCTTGCCAAGGATATTGCGGTTACGTTATTGTGCCTCTTGAGGTCAATGAAAGGCCACACCGCATGAGCAACAGAAAATATCAAACAAGTGAATTTGAAGAACTAGAGTCGGCTGTTAATCGACATTACCCAATTACTTTCTTTCGACAGTTACTGAGTTAGATGGGAGTAGTTGGAGGTGTGTCGTAAACAACGAATTTTAAATACGGAAACAACTTTGACACCTCATGTCTTTCTGGTAAGATAGTCTTTTTTTACTTTTGGTTCGCAGCTATGACAACGTGTGTTTACTTGTCAGTATACAATACTGAAAATAACTGATTGCCGTTGAGTTGTGCCGATACAATGGTAACGTTATGCCTTACGGTACATTTCAGGGCAAAAACAAGTAGAATTGAACATTTCTGTACAAATATAGCAACTGAGCGCTAGCTAGATGAATGATGGACACTACTATTCAGTTAAGAAATGAACTCATTCTTGAAGTGCCCTGAAGTAAACATTCGCTGCATTCAAAACATTTTTTGCAGTGTTTGGAAACTTGACAGCTCTGCGCGGACCTTCTATTTGTGTTCACATTCTATGCCGGGGATGGAGTTATCACTACTGTATCAGAAAACGTTACTTAAATACTGACAACTCCGAGGTTGGCTTATGACGGTCAGCGTAATACGATATAAACGTAGGTGCTCGCAACAGCATTCAAACTGCTACGCGATACCAAAATATAAGCTGTGCCGACCTTGACTCGTTCAACAAACGGGGCTCCCTTGGCCTTGGATTGTGTCCAATGTTTTAGAGATTGCAATCTATCACCCAAAACTGATTTATTTGTTCTTGGTTTATGATTGGACAGTTGATGTTTGGTCGGGCCGGGAGGCAATAGCGCGCGTTGTTCTACCAGCGAGAGGTCATTAGTTCATGTTTTCGTTTTGAGCAGGGTACAGGGTTCCAAACGGTACCATATTTTTGTAAAATCAAACTTCTAAATACAAAAGGAAACCTGTTATAAACTAAAATCAACGGTTCTTTTCAGGACATATGCATACTTGGGGTTCAGTTACTCTTCTTGGTGCTCGGAAATTGCGTAATAACGTTTACCCCGGCTATTTTAATAAACAGTAGCTATAATTTTTATTAATATTAAAAAGGAACTTACTTCACATGACTTTTTAAAAAGACTAAAAATGACTTTACAGTTCTAAAGACTAAAAATCGATTAAATCTCTTTATATAGTTACAATGTTAAACTATTACAGATGTGGTAAAAGAAAGACATAAAATCACATAAAATCAATTTTTTCCCAAGAAAGACCTATCTCATTATCTGAGTGTTTCACTCTCTGTGTGGATTAGGCGTAAAGAAACATGAAATATATAAAACAGCAGAAATAAACAGGAACAAAGTAATGAAACACGATCGGCCCAGGAGGTGATCAGATAATTACAACTGATGAGAATAGAAGCATCTGACACGGAAGTGTCTTGCTAAAACTTAGCCGGAAACCAGAAACGATTGAACTGAGGGCGGACGGTGGCATATCAAGACTAAAAGGGGCAATGTCCCGCCCCCTCTCTCCTCTTTCTGTTTTATGGCCCTAAATACAGGGCCAGTCGACTATTTTGGCTTTTTTGTTTAGGGAGAGGCAAAAACACAAAACATAATTTTCACGGAAAGAAAAAGAGGGGAAAAACCAAAATGCGAACAAAATTACAGTCAAAGGATTGCAACGCGAGTTACAATTGCAATTGCAATGAATCATTCTATCACCCTACCCTCCCACGATATTGAATAATTCATCTTTAACCGAGTACACGAGTTGGAGTGAGGGCTAGTAACTTGCGCTACCGCAAGCTACCCCACAGAAAAAGTTTTTGTTCTTGAATATTTTCGAAACGGAAAGGCAGATTCTGTAATCCTGAATGCACAGCATGCACATGTTCGGTTGTCCTAAGCTCTCGTTTCATTTTCTGGATTTTATTTTATTTTATAACACCGTCACCGGACTCCCTCAGAATAGAAAAAAATGGTTAAAGTTAGATGTGGGGGTGATGCCATTGTACCTAGTGAAAACGATGGGTATGGGCGTGTGTTATGACCCCCCTGTCTTGTGATAGTTCACTAAAAGTTCGCGTCTGCGACTTTATTTTATTTGGAAATTTGATCTTGGATCCAAGGTAGCTAGCACAATGTTAACTATACATGACAATTTTAAAAAGTGAAAACATCAAAAAGAAATCAAAATGCAAACTGTTCACACCACGATGCCGAAGTGCTGTCACACTGACACCGATCTCCGCTTCTGAATGAACCGTCATTTGATTGGCCGATTGTTGACATTTGCATATAAATGATTTTCTGATTAGGCACGTGAATTTTACAGACCTTTTACTCAAACGTTCTGTCAGATTCATCTGTACTATGCGATTCAAGGAAAATTAGTTGCCTGACTCGTGTACTCCACGTTAAATTTCACTCGAAAAATGTGAAACTACAGAAACCGGGGTCATTTACGAAAGAGTAGCCAATAATAACACGACTTTTAAACAATGTAACTGGATTTCCAGACAAACCGTGGGAATTGCTCATTCTTATTGGATAGTTTTAGTACTTTTACGGTTTGTTTTTTTCAGTCAGCACACTGTAACCGAAATGAAAGATTGAAAGCTACTTGAAAACAAAAACATAATTTGAACTTATCTGACCTTGTCATCAGTCATAGAGAAGTATAAATATCCAAACTAGCCCTAGGGCTGTACGGATCTATTCCGTCTCCCCTGTGGGGGTGGGATAGGGGGAGTACTATACTCTTAGTTCAATTGTTCTTTGGCCAATTGTGTTTTAGAGTAACGACACGACATTCCAATACAACTCGTTCGCGTGCTCTGCATTTTGGCGCCAGAATCGAGCGACGCGCGCCGTTTTCCCGCCATTTTACAGCTACCTCATTGCGTTGGTTAGTCGAATCTTACGCAAAACTCGCTCTATTCCAATATATATATATCATAAGTCTCTATAGTCTCTATACTCTATACGACTATAGCATATCTTTTGAAATAATCCTGATTTTGCAAACGTTACTTTCCCACTTCTAACAGTTCTAAGTTTTGATTTCAAAAAATTTAAAGAAAATATTTTAAAAATCTTAACGTAACCATTCGGAAAGCATGCATTTGTACAAGTTCGAAGCCCTTTGAAACACAGGAAATGTGTTTTTCATCAGGTTATGCATTTGTTGTCATTAAAAACAACTTTTTACATTATTAATATACAACGCGGACTCTTTTCTAAAGATAGCAATTGTATATTATTACAAGGTTCCGTGTGAAGTAAAAAAAAAATTGGACGAGCGCGCAGAGCGAGTCTAATTTGTTTATCACGAGTATGATTACATATTTTAAACCAAAATATTAAAATAACAATTACCGAAAAAAGAAAAATAAACTAAAAGCAAAAAGGAGCCGAAATTTGGCCAATTTCTGAGTTGTAAGTTGTTAAGGTAAAATGATGGGGGAACTGTGTAAAATATTTTAAAAACTGCTATTTATAGTGATCATTATCTGGCTAGTGATTGGCCAGTAAGCCAAGAACTCTAGTTCTGATTGGTTCATTCAAGTGTCCGATTACAGGGTTTTGTGTTATTGGACAGTGTCCACTCGCAAAATTAAAAAAGAAGCGGCAATTTTAAAAATAATAATAATATAATAATAATAATAATAATAACAGCAACAACAACAACAATAATAATGATAATATAATAATTATTATAACTGATATTTACATAGCGCTTATATTCTAAAGCGCTGACAAAAAATAATGAACCAAACACATTTGAGGAAATTGTAAATCTTATAAAAAATTGTTTTAGCTATGCACCAACTGCACTATAATCTAAATCCACGTGATATATAACATTTTCTTTTATGCCTTTTATGGTTCAAAAACTTATTAGCTGCAGTTGTACTCAGAATGTGATAATTCATAAAGCCCTGCCGGGCTGCTAGGTCCGGGTAGGTCGTGTATGTTGGTTCGCAGAACTAAAGCTCATTGTCTGTTTCAAAACAGGAAGCTCAGTTTGGAGAATGCACGTAAGCTATTAAAGCACAAACATAACGGGAAAATCTAATTAGTCAGACAAGCCAACAATTGGTCCTCTGCGGTCTAAACATCTCGCTAGGTATAGCCTATAGGTCACGTCCACTGTTCACACTATCACACTTTAATCTTAGAAAGCATTGTTGATGAAAGAGATTTGGCGAGTTAGCTTGGCAAGTTATAGCTTCAGCGAGTTGCTAAATATTGAATTCAAATCTTGAATTTATGATTTTGCACTGTTCAACTTTAAAATCTTCAATTCACGATTTTGCACTGCTCAATTTTGAAAATTCACGATTTTACAACTCGCTAATTTGATAACTCACCACTATAACTCCCAAACTTGACTCGCCATTTAGACACCCTGTTGATGAAAATATCGATCTCCTTTTGGAATTCTGGAGGGAACAAAAGTGGTAGGAATTGGAAGAAGGAAACAAGATCTGGCAAAATTCAATTACGCCTAGGCCATCAATCAAGCCCACGCACCAAATGCCCATGTTCTACTGAGTTCCTATGATGACACAAGAATTTCGTATTGCAAATTCCTCAAAAGAAATGGAGAAAGAGCTAGGCTAAGTTGTTCAAGAAGCAAATAATTCAGGACGTACATCGCACCATTTCAATTTCCCTGGCGAATGAGATTGAGGACCATGGTAAAACAGCGGTACTCTACTTCTACTCGTTGATTTCAGTTTTTTTGTTTCGTTGCGAGCTTTGTAACAGTTATAGAGACAAATTTCTCATAATGAAACTGATATATTGAAATTGCTGTTTAAAAATAAGGATGTAAAATTATATCGACTACCTACACAGCAAAGTACATAAAATGATAAACAACAGAAACAAATGTTTTGCAAAACGAAAATGTTATTCCACCGTACCGTGAGCGAGCTTATACGTTCAGGACCCACCCCTTCCAAATGATCTTCGGATACGAAGAATCTGCCACCATCATCATCATCATCATCATATTGTTTCATAATATTGTTACTGTTCCTGCATTTTTGCAGTTATGTACATTTACATTTAGCTGATATATCTTTGGCCATATACAAGTTGTAATAGACGAACCATGCCAACAAGGATTACATTTACTTTACCTTAAAGGTTATGGTAGCCTAGCTGAGTTCCACAGATTATGTTCCTCACAATATATATAACACTGAGTCCGCCGGCCGAGCCCAAGTGGTACACGCTCGCTCGTGGCTTC
The DNA here is from genome assembly GCA_026413505.1 of Epizoanthus ramosus. Classification (NCBI taxonomy): domain Eukaryota; kingdom Metazoa; phylum Cnidaria; class Anthozoa; order Zoantharia; family Epizoanthidae; genus Epizoanthus; species Epizoanthus ramosus. Next base: position 9,325 of record JANVCJ010091127.1, read on the forward strand.
GTAGGTTCGCGTGTTTATGTATACTATCTCAGTATAACGCCCCGCTACCCAGGATACCCAAGTACAGTTGTGAGGAACATTTATCATCGAACGGAGGCCCAGGGTGGGGCCCAGGGGGTAATTTGACAGGCAGGAAAGAGGGCTAGGTCCGTGAGCGGTACAAAGTCAAGTGACATATTAAAGGCCATTTTTGGCTATGTATTTCTACAAATCTAAAACGTGGCTTATATTTCTTCTTACTAGAAGAAACAACCACCATATTTCACCGATTAATAACCGAATACAAATCAACAAATAATTTATTGTCTGTGAACAGCAGGCAGTCCACCGATATTAAACATAAGGCGACCGACAACTGTGCCGGGCTACACTGGGTCACGTTCACACGAACACATTTTAAAAGTTAAACATGATTCTTCGCTTTCATCGATAATCAGAAACATGAAGGGACGTACTGCAGGAATATGGATGCACAGGGAGACTATTGGTGCAGAGTAGTTAGCATGCAGTCTCCCTTCCAGATCTTTATAGCCACATAATTGGCCGTTTGCGGGCTCCATTTAATAGCGCTCCATCCATACAGAAATATAAAGTATATATAGTTGAATGCACACCCGACAGCCTAAATACCGGGTCAAAAATATTGACGATAATAACAAAATGATCAAAAAAGAAGAGCAATGAAGTGAAAAATAGATACAACAATAGTAAATTGAATAGAATCGTAGCGTTTTACGTATGTTACCATGGTTACTATACCATACTTTTGAGATCATATATATTTTGGCAAAGCTGTGTAACCCGAACCTTAGGAATGAAATACCATAAGTGCAAACGTTAAGTTAAATGGTGTTTTGAAATGATTCTTGACGTTCAGTTGTTATGATACTAAATATTTAAAGTCCGTGTGGTCGGTGGGAATGCTATTCAGCATTCAGTTATTCCCACGAAAAAGGTAACAGGTCAAAACATGTACGTGTCCTCTCGCGGAGGGACCCCTGTAGTTCACGTAGCAGAAGGGGGGGGGGGGTGGGCACAACAACCCTCATTCG
>JANVCJ010091138.1:0-10374 GCA_026413505.1 Epizoanthus ramosus
CCCCCCCCCCCCCCCCCCCCCCCCCCCCCCCCCCCCCCCCCCCCCCCCCCCCCCCCCCCCCCCCCCCCCCCCAACCAAGGGTCATACAGGGGAAGGGCTCCACCCCGAGTTGCAAACTCATACCCTTTCATATACCAAATGTGTTTGAATACATCTAGACAATAGCAGCACTCCTTCCTAGACCTTGAAAATAAGGCCCAGTTTTCTAACTCGTTTTGTTGGGCCGTGTTTCGGGCAGCGGTCCAGTAAAACCCTATGAAGATCAGCAACCTACTTTAAGCTATTTAACTCAACAACTCTGTTCAGCTGAGATAGTTAATGCTTGTCATAGTAAAGTTCTTCAAAGGCTTCAAAGTTTGGCACTCTGACGCCAGGGATGTGAGAACCACGACGCTTTTCCTCTCCTTACGTTTCCAGTGCTTAGCTCATAAAAATTGCGTAAAAGTTAGAGAAAATTCATATTTGTCTTCAAGAAACCAATTACATTCCTAGTGATAGTCTCACTCCTCACCTCTCCACTTCTATAACAAAATAGAAACATAGTTTCCTAAAAGGATGTAATTATAATAATAAAGCTAATAGAAAATTATAAATCCAACTGTTCCAACCATAGCGGCTTTTTAGCTTTTGAAATTTTATCAATTATCCCTAGATAATTCATTTATTGTTCAGTGCCAGCGAGTGTGAAATACAAAGTTACCCAGGGCGTTCCAATCAACTGTCTGGACTGCCAGAGATTGCCATCAGGAGAGTCTCTGGATGGACTTTGCCATGGAAAAGAAGCACTACAAAAACCAAGTTGCCACAGCAATGGAACACAATGGTGTGAACTACAGCCCCCTTAACAGTTGCCTGATGAAGAAGATGTACTAAAGACAACCAATTCGTGAGCTAAATTTCAAGGAGAAAATAATTACCATTTATGAGACATTACCTTTTGGTAAAATAGTGGTGATTGATTTCTTTAGCTGCTTCTTTGCTGTCTTTCATCACAACACTAGTATTCCCGGATGCTCCGGTCGGACCACGTGACCATTATATAATTTTCACTCTTATATCCATGTTGGGGCAGCTGATTGGCCGGTTAAACGCACTGGCTCGGTAGACTATCAACCCTGGTCTAAAGCCCTACACGAGTTATACCAGGATCTTCACTACGTAACTCGTAGCCATTTTAGTCTTTCTAGTCTCCTCATCGTGGTATCGATTCCTACCGAGCGTGTGGACTGTAATGGCGCTCATGTTCCTGGTGGTGGTACTGACCGGGGCACTTTTTGCCAACCATTACGCCACATTAGAGAAGGATTAAACAATGAAACTGAATTGTTACGTTCATTCGCGGCCATAGCTCTTGGTATGTAGCAGCTGCTGTTTGGGGGCATGCGCACTGAGTCTCTTCTGGGTAAGCACTGCACGTCCGTCATCAGCTTGCATCCATATTGCCTGAAGAGATACGCCGGTAAATAATATCAAAATTGTCATATGTCTTCCAACGAGGAAGATCATTCCGTTTATCCAGGCACTGATGTTAAAATCAGTTCAAATGCCGTTTACTGCTTTTCTGTGGAAACTCCATGATAATACACCCATCAAAACAAGAACCATCATGTGCGTCATCAGCCATTATGGAAATCGTGTATTACTCTTGCCAGCGCCAGGGTTGACATATTTCGCAAATTTGGAGCAATATTTCCAATGCTTCTAAACATATTGCTTAAATCTGATCAAGGTTACCTCCCAGAAATTCCAAATAATGGCTCACATGTGCCTCCTCCCTCCCTCCCTCCCTCGGGATTAACATTGATAAGTAGATAATTGCATAAGCGTGGTCCAGCACCCGACTCTATATTTTAAAAGGCTACTTTCCGGCAGTTAAGTGCAAGCGAGTATTTAATGGCCGGTTCTAACTGCTCTATGTCGGTGAAAATGGCCCTGAGCTAGGTTATTCATAAAATGATGTTATTTAGGGATATAAATTAGTGCCCTGACTCCATCGTGCCTTTTGCATTTTCGAAGTATACATATCTTTTCCATGAGCACATTTCTTGTAATAGTTATCATCATTCGAGTAGCGGATCACCTTTCACCTTTCATATATTCGATACATAAACTTCACCCCAGCTATACGGATGATTGAATGAATGATGCAACAAGCAAATTAATGTGGTACTATGCTGTTACCGCATTTAATGTTTAAAACCTCACATTAGCTTCGCCTTCGTAACCTTATGAAGTATTGTTGTCAAGGTGGAAGGCCGATACATTGCTATTTATTCCTGTGTCAGGTGGGTGCAAGCCGGTATATATGTTATGTACAACCGACTGATCGATTGACTGACTGCCGGATAGGCTAACTGGCTTTCTGACTGAAACTCTATCTGTCTGTCTATCTGTCTGTCTATCTGTCTGTCTGTTTGTTTGTCTCTTCCTCCTGTCTGACTGACTGATCGATTGACTGACAGACTGTGACTGAACTAAAGAAAGAAACAACTAACGAATGAAATAAACGAACGAAATAAATGAAAAAGCGAATGAATGAATGAATGAATGAATGAATGAATGAAAGGAAAATGTGAGAGACAAAAATATGTGTTAGTTAGGCTATACCATGATGGTTTTTTGGGTTTTTTTTACCATTTTACCATGATGTTGTTGCAGTTCCATTTAAAACGCCAGCTTTACCCTGTTTCGCTTCAGTATGTTGTAAGTGAGCTGCACGATATGTTTTCAATCAAAAATTTTAAATTAGATTTTAATGGTAAATGACCCATAATAAGCCACGATAGAAACCGCTGCGTTCAGTTTGGAAATAATAATAAGTGTTATTTGACACAGCCAGGACTAAACTTTTCACCTTTAAAATTAACGAAGGTACTCAAGCTCTGAAGTCACAAAAAGGTTTTAGGCAACAATCCTCCTTATAGAATCATTTGTGGTAATTCACAAGCTGAAGAGGCTGGCCCAATTGAGTGAGATGAGATTAAGCCTCGGTACTTTGTCCTCCAATTGAGTTCTGTCTGTCTGTCTGTCTGTCTGTCTGTCTGTCTGCATGTTTGTCTCTTCCTCCCGTCTGTCTGACTGACTGATTGATTGAGATGAGATTAAGCCTCGGTACTTTGTCCTCCAATTGAGTTTCCATCTTCAGGATATATCGTGTTTATATTATATGTTGTATTTGTTGTACTAACAGGAGGCTACTCCGCTTAATACAATTTTATCAAAAACATCCACTTAAACGCTACACGCACCATCAAAAGCTGCACTGTCTAGTGACACCTATTTGTGTCTTTGATGAGATTAAGCCTCGGTGCTTTGTCCTCCAATTGAGTTTCCATCTTCAGGCTAATGGGAGGTGTTAGAAAGATTCCGCGATAAGGGGGATACTCGAAAAACATAACAAGCAAACGTTTCCTATCACTCATTGTATTGTCGAATGTCTTTAAATAAGCAACTAAGTTCCATCAAAATATTATAAAACGCAAAACAGGACATCGGGTTTTGAATTAAAGTGCAGGATGAAGACGGTTGAAGTGGAAGGTGAATCGCCAAACTTGATTTTCTTACACCGTGTTGATAAATGAAGATCTCCAAATTGTCAAATACCGTGGTTTTGCCCGTATTATCCTTAATTGCTTTAAAAATACATATCCTCTACATATAGAGGATATTACATGGCCGCACGGAGCTACGATTTTCGAGTGTTGATAATACCCTCACGAGTGAGGGAAGCGAACCAGTGTGGATATTTTCAATAGCAGAAGATAGAGTTATCGTCTCCAAGCGGCCATGTAATGTTGTTTGTTAATTAGTTGAAATTTGCCGTGTTCTATTGCGAATGGACGCATTTTATTGGTTCTCTGAGCGTTTGCTATTAGCCGATAGTCAACGATCGGTGCACATTTGGCGCGCGCGTTCTTTTAAGAACTTAAAAGTACTAGAAATGTACACGAAATTATTTCAAAAATAAAATTATAATTTCTATTTTTCATATAAATTTTCATTATTTTGTGCTAATAAGTCACGGTAAATTTCTACTAAAACAGTTATACAACACGCTTTCGTTTTATATCAGTGATATAAAACTCAATCTCGTTGTATAACTGTTAATTATTCACTAAGAATGTCGGAAATCTTCCGAAAATCTGAGGAAATCTTCGGTAATTTTCGGAATGCTAAGACAATTTGGAAAATTTTCGGAAAACTTCGGATATCTTCGGAAAGTTTTCGGAAACAATCGGAAGTCAGATATCTTGTTCCGCCTTAAGGTTACAATGTAGCTGCGGCTGTTGAATGACTAGAGAGTGCCACAGCGTGAAAATGGTTATTCAACGGTTTTGATACGATATCTAAACACATGTGGACTATCCCTTTTATTCAGCCCGTAATCCTGGTGTCTTAGTGAATAATAAATATTTTTTAACTCTCAATTTTAAATATCAAGTTTTAGAAATCGAGTGTTTACGAAATCTATTATTTTTCCTCAATTTCAGGTCCTCAGAGAAGGTTCAGCTAATTGATAGCTTTTAGAAACGACTACTAACTTCGCTTAGCGAGGCGTGGAAATTTCTGTTAGACGTTGTTTTATGCTATTAGGAAGGCCATTACCGGTTCGAGCCGAAAATATTTTGGATCGAAGTTGTTTGCTGTTTTTATAACTCAAAATCCATTTTTGAGACACTTATCAAAAGTATTTGTCTGCACCGGTAATTAGCCAACACTATTCATCGCTCTCAAAATAGTAGAATTCCCTCAATAAATTATTCTTCAATTATGCAATAATGAAATATCCTGCAAGCCGTAAGAGCTTAAGGTAAAATATGACATATGGTCAACATTTCCGCATGCAGGAATAAGAAAGATTTTGGTATTGTACTTAGAGCCTAAGTGAATACCCCCAGGATAGCTAAAATGCTAGAATTTGCTTCTCGTAGATTAATATTAACCAAAATCGATAAGTATTAATTTACCTTTTAAAAACCTTACTAAAATGTCCTAAAATATGCTTTTAACATCATTTGCTTTTCCCAGCCGGTTTGCTAGTCTGAGCAAAAGTGAATAAGGAGAACAGAGTCTGTTCTTTCATTTCAGTCGAAAAAACGTTTCACTGTCGTGGACGACGTGTGTCTATCCAACGTCAATCCTACTGGACATGCGTACTTGTGTGAAAATGGACGTGAGTGATAAGGCTTCAGATCAGTGACAACTGTGAGATAATAAAGATTTAATCTGCCAAATCGTGCAATTTAGCCGGACCAATACCGCGTTGCTGTATCTACATTTGTTTTATTAAGTTCGGAATCTGCGCGCGAGGCGTGTTGCTACTGCGAGGCGCGGCACCAAGCTATAGCTACGAACGAGGCTCGGCTTCAAGAGAATGATTAGTAACTATAACTTTGACAATATTTCGTATGCGTTAATAATCGTTTGCGAAGTCATAAAGTTTGCCGAAGATAAGAGGTTTCGTGCAGTCCCACACATCCACGACTTTATGGCCAGGTAAGCTCCAGGCGCGCAAGTCGAACTTTATTGTTTAATGAACATTGCTACGAACGTCACGACAAAAAGAGCAAATAGAAACAAAGGTAAAATAAAATTCCCGTTTTCCCATAAAGCGCCCTCACTTCAAAATAACCAGCGTGTATGTTTTATTAAATATAAAAGTAAGATGATTGCTCGAGCTCCTGCGGTCCAATCCAAGCCGAGGCCAATCACACTGACTACCGCGACAGGCCCCTTATTATAAGGACATTTATTGGTAGTTAATCTCAGAAGAGACAGAAGAGACCATTATATACGGAAAAACAACCGCAAATGCAAACCGAAAATATAAATGATATTGGGCGCTGCTTTATCATGTATCATCTAGGAGGGTCTTTTTGTTTCGCAAAAAACTAAGATATTCATAAATATCTCGAGTGGATTTTCAATAATTCGATTTAAATTATCCTGCAAGTGTTAAGAGCTTGAGGTAGAACTGACATACGGTCAACATTTCCGCATACAGGAAGAAGAAACGTTTTGGTATAGTACGTAGCTATAAATAGATCAGGAACCTAAGTGAATACCTCCAGGGTAGCAGGGAATGTCAGAGAAGCTGCTTCGAGTAGATTCAATATTAACCAAAATCAATAAGTCACGAAATTGTACAACGGCAACAAAAAACAAAACGCTTACTATCTTGGTGTACTATTCCAATTAATAGAAATGAAAGAAAACAATGAAAAAAACAGCCCTTTCTTTTTAATCCAAAAATGGTACAAACTGTTCACTTTACAACTTGTGAAAATGTTGCATGATTGACAATAGCTCCTTAACGTTTATGCTTCATTTAGTTCTTGACTAAATTCAGATTAGAAACCATATTATTTTTTTTAAATTTTATTTAGCTTTTCAACTTCTATTTAACTGTGTTTATTGGGAGTTACGGCGTGGTGTATAATCCAAGACAAACTTTTGATTTATCATTTTTAATATGAATTGCAAGTAGGCACAGCGTGAGCAGGTTTGACTGTTGTTTATATTTATAGTACCCAATGGAGCCAATTTGAGTTGCAAATCTTGTGGGAAAACCTGATTAATATCCCAACAGTCATTAATTGAGCATATACACATATCATACGAGTAGTATTACTTACTCTTGTTCCTCGAGGCCAGGATTGTCCAAACTATTCTATGCGATGGATTGTCCAGCCATTGACCGGGATTAGGAAGAGAAAAGCTGGATACAAGGCTGTCTTGAAGGGAAATTTGCATCCTCCAACAGGGTGTGCCCAGCTAAAAATAATAGGTAGAACAGTTTAAATTATTGCGCTAGCATGTTTTTATGCAACATTTCACGAGTAATTGGGATAACAAAGAGAGGTTCAGTTGATAGACTATGAAGACTTACAACGGTACAGGAGATATCGCGTTTGCTTTCCATTTAGTTGTTAACGCTTCTATATTTTATTTCTGGCTGTAAAATGTAGTCAAATGGTTCCTATTTCAGTATATCTGAGAAGGACCAACCACTCGCTGCATTACTGATGTTGCATTTAATGTTATCAGTTAGTATGACGTCATTATATCGTTGGTGTGAATTTAGTGTCAGTTTTCTGTCTGTGACTTGCCGGCCGCTATCAGGAACTCAGAAATTGTTTTGCGAGTGCTTCGATTCGATGCTGGTTGTTCATACTTATCAAGGTTTGGTTCCAAAAAGTCAAGATCGCAGGGTTGATCTAGACATCTCGATATTACTGGTAGGAAGAGAATGTAGCCTGAATATTTCCAAGTCATTCTCTAGAAACAAACGTTCGCTTCATACCACCATCAGCTTTCGAGGAAAAGACAACATCTCATTTTCTAACTGGCCTGCCGTATAACTCAAGGTAATACTTCATTGATAACTATTTTATTGCGGAGATTAAGTGTATCTAGTGAACATCCGCTTTTTCATCGGTACGTGTTGTACTCTTAAATTACTGTTTGATTTTCCTTGGTTATACAGTTGTTAAGCATTACTCTGATGAGAATATTTGCTGTGTTGTCAGTTGCTTCCAGTAGATATGTGCGGAACAAAACGGAAAAGCAAAAGTGTGTCATTTCTCCAGTAAGGAAGATACATTCAAATGGTATTTTAAAATGACAATGATAAAATTTGCGTCATCGCGGATAGATTTTGACAGCTACTCAATAATTTTCATTGATGGGAAAAAACTGCGAGGAGGGAATCAATTACAGTTCATAGAGTTGCAGACTGAAATATCGTATAATAAGTTTGATAATCTCAAATGTTACTCTCCTTTTTGGGTTGAGAGAACTAACATTTTTAGTAGTTAGAGAATATTGATTATAATTATTAAACCGAGTAGAATTCAGTTTTGAGAAAGAACATCTGTACTGTGTTTAAGCTTATTTACTGAACAATTGTTGTGCAGAATTTGAACTTATTGTTGGTTTTCGAATCAAATCCAAATTTGTTGGAAAGTATGCCGACTATTTCTAATGATATACAATGGTAATATTTTTTCTGATAAGAACGAAAACAGTTTGGAGAAGTGAAGATGTTTTTTCTTAGCCACGTCCAGCAAAACAAGTTTTTCTGCTCAATACCTTTTCTCGCCACAAGTCCGGTCACAAGTGAAGACTGTCTTGCTGTTCAGAAAATGTTTTCTGCCATTTTATCCTATTTATATTTACTCATTAAGAAGTTGGAATTAAAATTTTCAAACTACAGAAAACTGAGGAACTCGTTATAACATTTCCGTTATTTAATGATGAAGGCGCGAAATATTTACAAAAGAAGTTAATAAAGAATTGTCAGCACTGCAGGCATAGCGCTGTTGAATCTGGCGCGTGATCTACTTCCGCGATTTTTTATTTTCCAACTAAGAGAGTGGAAAATTCATATATATAAAAATAGGAATTACTTGTGGGAATGAATAATCTCTACTAAGTAGCAGGATTGAAACGTACGAGTACATAAAGAAGCTTTCAAAAGAACCAAAAAATTAAAATAAGTTCAGAATTGATATCCAATATTTTATTTGGGTGGAAAAACAGGAAGGAAAAGCGCTGTCAAAGCTTGACAATTGTTTATGTCAAATCAATTGTTTTGATTTTAAAAGTTTTGTTTTGCTTTTCAGAAATAAGTGTTGCGACTGCTTCTCTAGTTGTTATTCTCAAAGACTCGTGTCTTTTTTTTGCAAAAAATATCAGGATAAAGTTTACTTTAATTAAATATATTTAGCAGCAAGCCATGAACATTATATACTCCACGTAATCAATGTTTGGAAGTTTTGGTTCGCTCGCGAGCATTACCCACAGCTTGACACAAATTAAAATGTCATCTTCTCTTTATTGATACGTAGGAGAAGCTGCACCTTTATTTTTGTCCACTCATTCACGGAAATTTTGTTTGCCATATACAAGTATCATAACCATATCTTTCTCTATTTGTTGGACGCAGTGTAGCACTAAATTAACAGCAGTAAACAAATTCACTATCTTTTCAAACAAATTCCAATGTCAATGATAACAGACAAAATTAATTAAACCACAAGCTCGTTTGCTAAGCAAGAATCTGTGTCTTCCGCTGCACCACTAGAGCTAGACTGTCTAATTTGGTATAAACAAGTTCTGGTGTTCAAATCGGAGGCAATTTCGAATATGTATGGTAGGTTCCACAGAGAACTAGAGCGAGCATTACTTCAGATATTGTTTGATTTATCTATTATAGGTTTTAATAGAGGAATACGAGCGGGAAAACGACGCTTTCCGGCTGCTTTAAGAGTAAGTATCAATTCATTTAATTAAACCACAGTTTATCGTTTATAGAAGAGCCTGTTCTGACAGTGAGAATTTAGTCTGGAAAAGTTGGCTCTCATCGCTATACGTTACCGATGGAGAATGTTTTCGTTTTCACTATAGCGTCAAAACAGTGACAGCCTAGAATGGTTCATCCAAACTAATCTAGTCATATCTATTTTTTCAGGAATTTCTAAGAAAAAAATCTATGTTGGAATAAAGTCATTGGTGTATCTAATTTATGTGTGGATATAATTACTTTGGATAACCTGAATTGAATACATTTGTCTTTCTCTCTTTATAGTAATCAGCTTACATTTGATGGTGACTCCAGAGATGGTGTTTTATCGCTTTGTGATGTACTCCGCCTTTACGGTGTTTGTCAATGCAGCAAATTCTTTGGGGAAGGAAACCAAAGACTGTACAGGCACAGGTAGGTAAACCCTTCATACTTCTCCATATGCTTTCATCTCTGACTACATAACTGCCGTAGAAATTTGTCTATAATAGAGAGTTTAAACACAACGTAATTTGTTTCTCTCGAGCGGAAGGCGATGCTCACAATGACCTGAATTTTGGTGCGCTTTCTGTTCGGTGTCTTCCGTTTTCCACACAAGTTTTGTTCTGACGCTTGATAGCATGGCGTTTACGCGAAACTTCAATCAAGCAAAACTATCGAACCTATGGCAAATAGTATATGGCTACCTGAGGTTGCCCGCTCGCGGTGTAGGCGATGGTTAAATTCTCTAATAATAGTGTTTATAAATAAATTACTATGCAACAAACGTGCAAGTTTACAATGATAAAATACAATATTAAAAAATCTGAGAAATATGTATACTGCAATAATTGCAAAGTAAAAAACAATAGTGAAGAACAAGCTAAAAGGACATCTACTTACAAAAAAACAGTATAAAACGTTCGTTATGTAGACACGGAAGAAGAAAATCATGGCCACGACTGATCGCGTAATTATCTGCTTCTTCTCTCAGGAAGTAGATCGTGAAGTTATATTCGAATAGATCTTTATCACGTTCTGAATGTCAATCAAAATATTGATGTCAGCACTTTTTAAATACCAGAAATGTG
>JANVCJ010091149.1:0-10374 GCA_026413505.1 Epizoanthus ramosus
GGTAAACTGATAATTGTAATGCGCCTTTGAGTATATTCATATAGAAAAGGCGCAATATAAATGTACCACTTTACTTTATTTTTACTTTTCTTGAATAGAACAATCTCAGCCGAAACAGTATTCATGTGCATCAACATTGGGCACTCCTAAGGAGATTGTTATATTCAGTAAAGGAGCAGTGTTCCTCACCTCTCACTTCACATAGAAGTGTAATCTAGCATGTACTGATACAAAATGATTGTATTTAACAGTAGAGTTTTTGTGCCTACAGTATATAGTTGAATTTTTGAGAGTTTCGCTGTTATTTTCAAATAACATTTTCATGATAAAATACACAAAGTGACGTGGGTAATTGAAATGTATATAACGATTGTTTATTACTGTTGTGGCCTTTTAAAGACTGTGCAACTGTAGAGAGGAAAAAACGGAAACTATTCATGAATTCAAATCCTCCATTAGAACAAATATGTTATATACTAGATAAATACGTTTTAATGTAGTTTGTATTGTACAACAATAGCAACTACATTGTCTATAGCGCCACCTCCCAGTTGCATAATTAGGCTTAAATTTTCATGTGTTACGATAATTATGTCCTTTATATTGGTCTGTTTAAAATTGAGGGACCTCACGCAGCTACGACGTCAACAGTTACGACGATGGCTGCTGAATTCAACTCTTTCGTTATACATTTTATTATTATTATTATTATTATTATTTTCTATTCGTTTTTGTTTTTCCTTGTGTGCAGGAGTGCGAATTATAGGAACTACAGGTCTTAGTTTTCAAGCCAATCTAATTCTTGGGTTGCATGTGACGTCATAGCCGCCATGTTAGTGTCCAATAACAATAGAGTTGTAATTACTTTCTTTTGTTAGGGACGCCAACATGGCCGCCATGCCCATTGTCAACCGACTCTCTGGGGATTGATTGCAACCCAGCAATAACGGGACAATTAATATTTTCACGTCGAGGCTGTCTATAAAACGCAGGCTTTTCACGTTGTTTTTCTGAAGACGATGGTGAACCGGTGGTCAAAATGGTGCATTCCCCGCGCATTTGATTTATTCTGTAATTTTGCCTTTTGTTTTGTGCCATCGTCGTTGATGTTGGAGCCATGTTTGCGTACGGTCCTTAATTAGCTCCACGGAGCAGTGGAGGTCGAGTGTTCTACTGACATTGGTTCGCCAGGACTGATGGTCTCGATCTGGTATATGTAAATATGATGAAGAATAAAGTTATAGTATAGTACAGTTTTAATTCTAGGGTTCAAGTCGGCTATACGTAAACGTAACCTGAGCGGTTTGCTGGATGTTAGTTGTAGCGGCTGCCATCTATGTAATGCATAGATGTTTTTAGATATCTATTATAACTTGTTACCCGTAAATAGTTTTAGCATAAGATTTTTAGATTTTTTCGACTTTTTTAGATTTTTAGACTTGTAGATTTTATTTCATAGTTTAAGTGTAGTTAGGTGTCCACTATTACTGCATTAATGTTAATAAAGTTATTACTAGCAGTTACCAATGGTAAGTGAAGTGCCGAGCTTTTCACCTGAAGGCTGAATTTTACAAGAAACAAACAAGATAGCACGTAGACCACAAGGAATAGACCTGTTCACAGTTGTAAGTGCATGATGGGTAATCAGGGCAAGAATTACAACAACAGAGTATTAAACGAACTACAGTTTCTCAATGATTTTCTAGTTTTTTTTTTAACCTCTTTCCGGGAGGGCAAAGATAAGTATATATGTTGGCCACATGGCAATTTTTAGTGATATCTTTTGCGAAATCGGTGCGTTCTGAATGAATTCACTTCGAAAGCTGTTGTTTGCGAGTACTTCAACAATAACTGTCAACAATATAGGAGATATATATTCAAATATATCGTCAAAATCATAACCAATTTAGTTTCTAACGTTCGTATGCCGAAAATATATACTTATCTTTATTCTCCTTGCCCTGATTACACATCATGCACGTGAACAGGTCTATACAATAGGTGCTAATTGATATGTCACAGTCGATAGCCGCCAGAACACGTTTGCAGCCAGCTTTTCACCTGAAGGCTGACTATGTTTGTATTATCAACAAAACTCTTCTCGAAAACTCCTAAAACTATCGCCATATCTGCTCTCGTCGTGTTAGCTCTCCTCCCAGTTGTGTCGTGGCAAAACATTTCGAGTGACGTCAAGGTACCCACAGCGACGCGATGTCGAATGACGTGAAATACCCATAACTCCGCGCGGGCAAAGTGGGTCCGGACAAACACAAGGACACGAACGCTCAAACCGATACACGGTTTATAGGAATTAGCACTTGTAAATGCTACATTTTTGTACAAATAAACGACCAATATTTTTACCAGAAGAATAGTTCGACCTTGGAGATCTACCCAGCAGTGCTTATTATTTAAGGTGAGAGATCATTCTCATAACGTCGTCACTCACCCACCTTCACCTCATGCGACCAAGGAGAGTGAAAAAACGAACACCTGATTACTGAAACTACTCACCTCAACATAAAACATATTTTACATTCCACGACAATACACTTGCTTAAAATGCTTTTGGTGAACTTTTTGCCACTCACTTGTGATTTTCAAATAACGAGCACGTGATCTCCATTATTACTGTATCTCAAACACCACCGCCTGGCCGCCACACATGCAGTGCACGTTTTACGATTTCGTAAACTGTAGCTCGTTCTGCTGTAATCAGCAACATTGATAGGGGGAAAGGGGTTTGAGACTGTTTAACCATATTTGACGCATGCGCACTGTGTTGAAATCAACACTTGTTGTGTGGCAAATATTATATAAATCGGTTGTAGTTAGCTCCGTAATTCTGTATCTTAATATTCTTAATATTCAACTGTTACGGCCGTTTATTTACACTTTTGTAAGCAAGAAATGTCTAATATATATACAGTTTTGGATCACATTTAAAGTTAGTGTCCCTGTACTTCTGAAAGGAGAGACCCGGTGCGACGGTCGACTTGCTTCAGTAACAATCGGGAGTCCTGAATCCTGGTCAAGAATAAGTAAAACTGCTCCGCCAGACAGTGTTGTACGATTTCGTTGTAATCGGCAACATTGAAAAGGGGAAAGGAGTTTAAAACTATACTTGACCAGATTATATCCTAGCTAGGGCTCGTCTTTGGCCCATCAACTGTAGCTGACTCGGAGTTGGCGTAACCTGAACGGTTGATCCGGCCATTGTCGTACCATCTCTGAGAAAAATAAAAGAAACAGTATGAGAAACCTAACAAAAAGCGTACCAACATTTTGGCTATATGTCAATCTGTAAATGCCCGGATCAAATAAAAATGCTACCGCCAGCACTGTATAACTGTAATTTTTTAATTATATTATGCATGCGCATGAGACATAACATCAATACATGTATATGTAGCTGTGGCAGTTCATGAATGACAGTAATTTTTGTCTATATCTTTATTTCATCCAGATTAATAAATCTCAACGATTATTGTATAATTGTTATGTTTTGTATACCAACCAGTACGTCCTGTTATCAAAGAATCCTCTAAACCCAAGTCACCAACACTGGAGCTCAAGGAGGACCCAATCACCCTGATCTGTGAGGCTGAAGGTAAACCGACTCCATACATCGCCTGGATGAGAAACGGACAAGTTGTGAAGAACTCTACGAATGATACAACTCTTCAGGTCACTGAGAATGGAACATACGAGTGTGTGGCTTCCAATATAGCAGGGAGAGGTACTGGTTACAGCGTGAAAGTGTATGGTCAACGTTCAGGTAAATAAACTACCATGAAAACTTGAATTGATCGAATACTTCTGAGTTCTGGATGTGCTATCTTTTTCTGTTTTTCTTTGTAACCGACTCCAACAGAGCAAGGAAATGTAAACACTAAGAGAAACTGTGGAAAGGCATGCACAGCTATTCATGATCTCTATAAAGTAGTTGAATGTTCATGTAAAGCACCTAGAACCCCTGGGGGGGGGGGTACTCCCTCACATGAGCGGTATAGGTATGTGCTGCCCCAAAGGGTATGGTTTTGAGCCGTTTTGGTCTGAAATTGGGTATACATTTTAAATGTTTATTATTAATTATATTGATATAAATAGTAATGCCAAGAAAGACATTTGCTTTGAACAGTTCGTAACAAGCATCTGAACAACATTTCAAATGAATGGGGTTCAATTGATTTGATTTGGAATGTCATCATGACTGCCTTACCCATAATTCTTCGCTTCTCGGGCCACTGTACCGTTTTGACCATATCTAAGCCTCAGGCTGCCAATAGAGGATAGATCAGTCACCAATAGGGTTTAGTACTGTATCTGGAAATTAGAAATTCATGGACGATTCAGCCGTGTGTATGTTAGCAGCAGTCTATTCATCTATTTTACTGAGGGAGGAGGATTGTCTATATTATGGCTGTGTTGTCATACCTTTTGAGTGTTAAAATGCCATCTGCTGGAAGCTTTGGAGTATCATCTTGGTAAAGGCAATAGTTGTAGTTATCACAGTAAATTCAGAGAATATTTGAAGTTAACTGGGAAAAGGAGACAAGAACTTCTTCTCTGATGGGTTCTTCTCAATGTTATAATGGCCGTCACTTGTATGTACATGGGGTAAGATTTAATCTTCTTAACTTAACTTGCTTTAGTACGAAAAGTATTTAATAAGCTAGTTTAAAGGAGTGTATCGCGATTCAGTTAATAATTTGGTTGGAGAGAAAGACGTGAATATAAGTTACTTCGCAACACCGCCCATGCAATACGGAATATATATTCTCCCAACTAGCCGTCAATATAAAGTGGTATTTACGTCTCAAAATCGGAATAAGTTCACATTATATACGACTCTCATTTATAACTCTCTAGTAGGTTGAAGTGTTGTCGTTGTTTCGGTTTTACAGCATTACAGACTAGGAACTAACCTCTCTATATATGTGTAGTCATGTATGTTTGTGCGTACATGTGTTTGTGCAGTACGTGCCTTACTGACTTAAAGACGGAAGCCCAGTAGGCTGTACAATGCTAAATAACTCCACGACTGGGTTTTTTTTGTCTAGGAGGAGTAAAACCGACGGTGGCGGCGACAAGTGGCCCTGACGGTGGAGATAACGAAGGTCGCGATCAGCCAGAAAGTAACACAGGGATCATCGTGGCAATTGTCGCTGGAGCGGTGTTATTTATTGTTATAGTTGTTGGGGTAGTGCTTTGGATGTTCTGTAGAAAACGAAGAGGTAAATAGGTTATCACTGTTTCCCTGATTTATAGGGCACAGTATGAGTAGAGTATCAAGGACGGATGTAAAGGGTTTGATGGATAACTACTCTATGAGTTGCACGCTCTGAAACTTATGACGCAATTGGTATTTATTTCAGTTATTGGGATTTTCTACTGTCTTACTGTCAGTTCTATTACCACCGTTTTCATTGCTACGCGACCTTTCAAAAATTTATTCTCTGTCTGGAATTGGATTTAGACTGCCGCCAATCATGCGCATTTCAAATAAAGCCGCACGTTCCGACAGACGAGATGTTACCAGCCCAACCGTTTTTCTGTCTGAATGCGCGTTATTTGAAATGCACATGATTGGCGGCAGTCTATAAAATCCAATTCCAGAGAGAGAATAAAGTTTTGAAAGGTCGCGTAGCAATGAAAACGGAGGTAACATGTCGTTGTCGTTGTTATAGTATTTTCTCTTACCAACTCGTCTGCTCCCAGTACACTAATTCCCCTGATCGTCTCTCCGTAAACGTTTCCGTTTCTCATTTTGAAGCAGTGCAATAAATTGGAAAGGAAAGTAAAGCCATTTTCTAATCTCGTGTTGCTTTCTTGCCAGAGAGGAAGGCTTCTTCATCGGCTGCGAAGAGCAGGTACGCTACACGTAGAGGAAGGGTGATAATTCATCACAAGTAGCATGTAGCGAGCCCTTGAAACGTTCCAGTATTGTAAAATTACAGAATTTCTTGTCGTTTACTACTCGTGGAAATGCACTGCGGTGAACACTCACACTAGAAGCTGTGGTTTGTTTTCTTGAAATAAAATCAGTCGATGTCCAAGATAATTTTACACAGTAATACCTTACATCAAATGGAAATATCTGGCCACACCCTGTTTCCCGTCTCTTACCGTTTCTTCGTATTTAGCCAGTGTACCTTAATGTTGCAGGTCTTGAGTCATTGTAAGTCCACACAGCGTGTTAACATGACGGGAATGTAAATGCTTCTGGATTAATATCACCCCAAATGAGTTTTACAATCTGCAGCGAGCCAAAGAATTTTATACTTTCACCTGGCCACCAGAATAAAAATGCTGCATGTGCCTACAGTCTCACAAGATTCCTATCGTAGGAGGGTGTTTATTTAATCTATTCTTAAAATTATAAATAATAATGTGAATACGAATTAAACCTTTATGAAAGTGACACATACGTCACGTGCAGGGAGAACGCTTACCTTCGCCTAAGATTCCGTGCTTCAGTTCCTGTATTTACTTGCTCGTCTGTTATAATACTACTCTGATTGATAGCGGCCGGCCATCGCTAAATCAAGTTTCGTATCTTACTTATCAACGATATGTGTACTGTTTAGTGTGGCGTATATATATATACAAGGAAAGAAAGTTCGAATACTCATTACTCAGAAGTAAAGTCCCTAACGGGTTCAAATCCCGTTAGGGACTCGATCAGATTTTTTTTCTGAGTTTATGAGTGTTCCAACTTTCTTTCCTTGTAGATATCTGTACTTATGACGCTGAATAACTTAATTTTTAAAAGTTCCCTAATATAATTTCTAAAATCACAGACGTCAAAATAAAGCTAGATATTGCGAAACATTATGTTTCCCGGGTGCTCCTCATAGTTTAACAGCAAACGGCAACTTGAATACAAAACACACTTTTAATACTCACAATGCTTTACGACAAATAATAAGTATCCTTTGTATAGAGTATATATTCTTATTAGATACCGAACCTAAGTATTCTTAACATTTGTATATAGATTCTCGGAAGCGTCGAATCCAAAGTATGAGTCTATCCACCTTGATCAGTATGAGGTTCCTTATGCGACGGTACACGATAAATCCTCCGAGGCACATAAGACTTCTAACGGCGGCTATGTTGAGGTAGAGAAAGGCCGTAGTGATAATGCAGACGCCAGCCAATACGCCTCCGTGGTTCACAAGACTCCAGAAGGGAGCCCCAAACCAACCGCTGTGTACGCGCAAGTGGACTACACTAAAAAGAAGAAAAAGGTATGAGCATGATATGCAAACGCACACGCACACGCACACATACATACACATAGATGCACACACGTATGCAAGCACTCGCACACACACAGACATGAACGCATGCACACACACGCACACGCACACGCACACAGACACACACACACACACACAGACACACAGACACACAGACACACACACAGACAGACACACAGAAATGCATACAAGCACTCACACACATACATACATACATACATACATACACACACACACACACACACACACACACACACACACACACACACACACATGTACACACACACACACACACACACACACACACACACACACACAAGCACAATCCATTTTATGTTCAAATTCTCATTACAATTCCTGCATCCAGTGGCATATATATCAGAAGGGATACAAGATGACAGACTACAACCTCGGCATTAGCTGATAACTCTGTCGACAAGTGCGTCGGTTCTTTTAAGTCCTCCGATAGAAAGTTGAGAGACTAAACTGACGGCTTAACGTCCCTGTCCACAGTGTGGCGAAAGAAAATCACGGAAATTCGGATTAAATCTGAACAGAGATCTTTCCGACTGAGCCAGTATACCTGACTATATCTATCTATAAATATTTATACAAGTGAAAACGTTATCCCTGGTCACCCTGTACACGCAAGATACAACAACCCATGCTGTACATATTCATTTCACTGTGTACTCACCTTACTGCAGAATTTGAAAACCTTTGGCCGTTCTAAACTTTGTTTATTCTGTGCTCTGTTTCAGCGTAAGCCAGGAGAGTTGCTATACGCTGACTTGGACCTGGCAGAGAGCGAGTCCTCCCCGTTGGTGGTAAGGAAGAACTCGTCAACAGAACCCACCACGTATGCTGAGGTAACGTTTGACCGTCAAGACCAGTACGCTAATGTCGAACAGAAACCAAGCGTGCCCGAGAATGAGTACGCAAGTGTGGCACACCCGGATGTCTAATTACATGTGTTGCAACGCAGAGCGCGTAACTGATCTGTCGAAACATTGTGAAGGAATGTGTTAATAATAGTGTAGATTGAATCACCGACATTCGGCAATTCCAGTTTGGAGTTGTAAATCAGTCTACGGTTTAAAAATGTTAGACGCTTGTTATATGTTCCGTCATTTGTTATCACTGGCAAAATATTGTTGGGTGCCTGTACTGGCAGATCAGACGTGAGGCATCGCTATTTTATCTGCCAAAATTGCGTCATCCAACCCATTTGAAAAACTCCAAGAGCCATGTGGATTTATGGAAAGAATGATTTAAAAGGTGATTTGAAAGGAGATTTTAAATTTCCTTTAACACTTTGAAAGTACTTAAATTTTCCAGACAGACGCTTACGTGCCGCTTTACTGTAAGAATTATTTCTTTGCTAATCATATAGCAACAAGATTTCTGCATTCTGATTGGCTGGGAGAAGTTGTGTTCATTTGAATCAGAGTGCATTTTTTTTTAAATCGAGGGCAGTTTCTTAAAATCAAGTGCAAAACAGTAAAAACAAACGCTGATTGGCCAGCCGAGAACCATGAGCCAAATCAGATCACAGTTAATGCGCGGGTGACCCTGGGAACGAGTTGGAAACAAACGTACCGCCATTTTGATTTTGTGTTGTTATGTTGAACGAAACTTTGGAAGTAGATTTGCTTGAACAACACACAAAGGATCAACGGGCAGTGGCTAAAAGCTTTTAAGTCATGAAGCAGAGCACCTCAATACGCACTTGAACGAGGGAAACGACTGGAACTGAAACGCAAGGCGAGCGAGAAAATATCAACACAAAGTCAACTCGGAAAGGTATTAAAACTAAGTAGAGATATCAGAATTTTGTTTCTGTATGATTAACAAGTAATCACATGATTCCTCATGCAATTTTGAAATAAAGGAGTACTCGTAAAATGCAAATTGCATTTGCTTACGCTTGTGCAATGTTATTACTCTCTGAAGACTTCACTTGTTTCTATTTATTCCAAATTGCACTCGGAACCATGTGATTTATAGCTACCTATACATCCTGGATAGCTGGACTACTGTTTGTGTACACAGTGCACCTTACGTAGTGTAGGACGTCATATTAGAGCCACTTATCAAGCCTTTTGGTGTTGTTATTTGTGCGAGAGTTCACTCGATAAAAACCAGCTGCTGCATGATAAGGAATCGTAGGCTAGTAGGACTTGGAGGTATGTAATGCCAAACAAGGCAGTTATATACGATTTTGTAATCCACATGTAAACACGACAAACGGCTTTGGGGAAAATGGCCTTGTCCGTTAGCATGTGTTCGTTTAAATTATTTATTTGTGTGGAAAACTAATGTGTTTTTGTAATAATTAGTAAATGCATTGTTTCTAAGCTAGAACTTGCCTATATTGGAAACGTTGCTGTGGGTACGATGGTCACCCAATCGTAAAGTTCAACTTTAACCAGGGCTTTGATAAATTCTGCAGTGCATTGGAAGAACGTTAGTAGTGTATTGGTGTTTATTGTCAGTCATATGCTATGAGATGCAAGAAATAATCACTACTTATCACAAAAAGATTGTTGTTGATTTGACATTCCAGTAGAATTGGGTCAGTCGAGTCTTTCGGCCATTTCTTATGGTGTCTTTCTTCTATAGTTTGTACTTCATTCTTGTACACAAGATATGTTATAATGAAAAGTAAACTAATATCTTTCCGATATAAAAGGAATCAGTTATTTTCCTGCGGAAAACAAATAACTTTATGCTACTTGTGACGTAAAGAATTGAGGTCCCAGTCCGTTGCCACGTATTTTATCCTCATCCGGATCAGCAGTAGGAACAAAAAGCATAAAAGCATGTAATAGTGAAACAAATTGAGCTAATTAAAATTTGCGCAAATATTCCACTATTGCTACATTTAACATGAACGAAGAAAATGAGTTGTATTCCGTATTTTATTCATCAGAAAATGACAATAAATCGTCTTCTAAATAAATTCAATTTAATACGTCATCGTTAATTTAATTGCCTGACACGCTAATAACAAACACCCCAAAATAAGACTTAATTATTATATGACAACTCTGATTTCTAGGGCCAATAACCAAATCACGCGCTCTGATTGGCTGAAACTTAGGTCCAT
>JANVCJ010091160.1:0-10371 GCA_026413505.1 Epizoanthus ramosus
TGCCGGTGTTGTGGTCTGTATACCGAGGGCACTACTCAACGTCTCAGACAGAACTGTTGTGAACCGCATTAATTCAGCGGCCTGGCTAAGTCTCTCAACTGCTGCACCCTTGTATTTCATGTAAACAGGCAGCTGAAAAGCCCCGCGGGGAGCACCTGTATATATCTGTATATATCTGTATCTAATAAGAACAACAAAAACGTCCGTATCAACGATGCGAACTAGCACCCTTGTCGCTCCTTTCTTCGCAGCATTTCTCACACGGACTAGAATACGCGCATCTGCTTCGTCGTTGTTGCAAAACGGCATCTGTTGACCGAGGAGGATTCGAGATGACTTGCTCTCCTGAGGTGATAACCACAATCTTGTCATCAGGAATAGAGGCATTTGCGACTTGGGTCGTTAGAAAATTGAACAGTTCTTTCTTGTTAGAAGATTCCTCCAAAAACGCCTGCCAATTACGAGGTATTTTGACATTATCAGCAAATTTGCTCCTCACGCCTTTACCCCTCCTTTCACGGGTAGTTTCGTTTAGCCTTGCTTGACGATACTCGTCCAATACAATGTTCAGTCTTGATGCGCTACACAGGCTGTTGAGGAACGGCCAGAAAGTATCACTTGCATATTCTCCAAATGTCGACACTGACGAAACCGGCAGCGCGTGGACAAGGGCTGCTCCGTCAAACACTTTAACATCGTATGACTGAGGAGGAGAAGGAGGAGGCGTTGCCGTTTTCCAAATGCATACAATTAGGTCAGATTTCTTGCTGAAGCAAAGTTTACCAAACTCCGACGGCGAAGGTGGATAGGGTTGGTTTTCGTGCTTAAAGAATTCTTCTAGATTTCCATCGAGCTGTTGGCTTCCGATATAAAGACGACTAAATAAATACCGATCACTGGCTACCTCTGCTAGCTTTAAAGACTTCTTTGAAATTTGCTTTGGCTGTTGCCACTTGAACAAAGCCAGGCCATTCCTGGAAATGGATCGTAAATTGATCCAGTTCTTTCAATAATGACTTCTTTCACATACTTATGATACTGGCGTTTCAGTCCAATTTCCTGGGTTGTCCCCATGGTATTCACAATAGCCTTATCCGCGAAATTTCTCATTTCAAGTGCAACAAGCTCAGGAGAGTCTCCTTTGAAAGGACTTCTCATTTCAGATACTGTTCCGACAAGCTAAGGCTCTTAACATGAGCTTGTTATTGGACTAAACAGGGAACACATGCATGCAAAATGCGGAAACTCAACTGGATCTCTTACCCAAACTGGCAGCGTCAGTGTCGACGTCACATTCTGGTAGTAGTTCAAAACGTTCATCAATGCCAGCTACCAAGGGCAGTTGAAACATCCGACTGATAACAAATTGAAACGTTCAAACGTCCCACTGTGCTATAACAAACAACTGCTGACCAGTCATTACCTTTAAACACCATAAAAACATACAAAAGAACTGCTTAATAGACAGATTAAAACCACCAAACAAGTCACAACGACAACGGACTGTGATTGTAAGAACAAAACAAAGTGCAAAAGAAACTTCTAGAAAGAGAACTCATTACGAGCTGCGTTGTACAATATCCGCGACCCTCCCCCTACCCGCCATAACAGCCACGTCACACCAGCTAATTTAGGACAATTCATCTGGCATACCGTGTATATCTTCATAAAAAGTTAATTTCGTCTACTTGATTACTAGGACACTTATTCATTATTTTCCTTAAGGACTGGCCATACAAGAACAATCTTCAGGACTGTATGAAAGCAATGACTCACGGGAATGTCACGTGATTGTTTATTTATCCTCCATCGTATACGTACTTCTAGAACGTATGCATAGCTAAAGTGGCCCTTTGCTTTATTTTAGCTAAAACGCCGATAAGGAAACTCGTGAAAACACAATTTTAATAGGAAAGCTTTAAATTTAAATTTAGGGAGGATGTTTGTAACGGTCAAGTTTCTGATTGGCTACGTATATAGTACTTATTTTCGTGACGACATTTAGTGATTAATTCCATTTGCAAAAATTCTGGATATTACATGGCCGCGTGTTTTCAACACGAGAAGATAACATTCATATCACCAAGCGGCCATGTAATATTCCGTTTATTATTCACTAAGCCGTAAACTAATCTTCGGAAACCTTCGGAAATCTTCAGAAAATCTTCGGAAATCTTTGGTAATTTTCGAAGTATTTTCGGAAATCGTCGGAAAGTATTTTTTAACAAATTTGGAAATTTTTCTAAAAATTCCGAAAATCTTTGAAAAATCTTCGGAAAACTTCGGATATCTTCGGAAAATGTTCGGAACATGTTGGGAGACGATCGGAAGTTAGATGTCTACTGCCGCACTAGTGAGAATGCTACACAGGGAAAATTGTTATTTTCACATGTGATGAAATACGATATTTCGTCACATGTAAAAAATAACAATTTTATTTCACGCATGAATCCTGGCATTTTATGGCTTAGTGAATAATAAACAATGATATTTTCAGTAGCAAATCCACCTTCAACAGTGAATATGTGGGACTGATCCGAAAGGCGTACTTCATGTATGCTCTGATATGATAGACTCGTTTGTATGTACACTGAATTTCATAAGTAGACGAGTGAGCCAAATGATGCGACTGACAAGAATCTCACTGCAAGCGGGCAGTGAGATACGGCTATACAACCCACTATATGCCAATAACGGAACGAATTAGAGCTAGGGGCAGGCAACTGTGGGACAAAATCACCGGAGACTAGAAACAGCCACTCCAGAGCCTTCTGCCGCCCCAAAAAACCGCATACTAAGACAAAGAGGACACAATTTTATTCTACCAGATGTGAGAACTGAAAGATTTAAGCGATGTTTTATTAATAGACGTCTTTTTAACTTTATACAGTATTTCGATTTTTAGCTTATGTATACATTTATATTTTCTTTTTAACAGGGGCCGTTGTAAACTCACACGTTTGTCTGTGGGTATTTTAATATCTAAACAATAAAGATCTATTATTATTATTAAGAAATTGATGTGTTATGCCTTTGCCGCGAGCCGGGTCAGGAAGATTTGAGCTAGCCCATCTTTCCATATGCCACCTACTCCAGTACGTAGCTCAGCTTTGTTCCGCTACTAGCAGTTCGTCTACCGGTATTGAGTATTCCTTCCATATCATAGAAATCGGCTGTTTAACTTGTTCCTTTCAAGTTCTGTCCTTTACTGCAGAAATGAAAACACAGGGGTCATTTTTTCAACATTGCACCAGTTCCTTCTATGTCGCCTTTAACACAAATGGTTCAAACCTATACTGAATGACACTTTTAACACCTTTTATAAAATAAAGCAGATATAACGCGTCTTGTGATTGGACAAACCGAGTGCACTATAATTCAACATATGCACGGAAGCTACGTCATGCGTCAGGTTTGTCAGTTTTGCCGCGGGAATCTTGAATTTTTTTTCATCGGCCATCATGGCCGAGGACGAAGAAATGCCATGTTTAGAATTAAATTTCCAGTGCGTGAATGAAAATGCTAGCTCGGAGTTAAATGAAGACAATGAAGTGGTCGAAACTCCAGCTAAGGAGAAAAGTAGGTTTGCTAACCTGACGGAAAGGGAAAGAAACGAACTTGTTATATCTACATAAGATTTTGACAATTTTTTCAACAACCAGTTAAATTAAGAAACAAACTAAATAATCAACATTTCACCTTTTTATTTAGAATGGAGTGCAGAAAAATTCCTTCCTTCCCGGAGCTCGAACAAATGAGCAATGAGCAACTTAACAGCAGTCTTTCTCAGTTTTACAATGAAACTAGAAATAGAAACGGTGAAGAGTACAGCAAATCGTTACTGATGGCCTTCAGTAACAACTGTCTTTAGCTACCACACTATATTAATAGTATATATATATATATTCTGTTTAGCTGAAGCCCGAAGCTGAACTTCTAAAAAAAAAACAATGAAAGTCAATGATACTATAAATGATACTAGTCAACTAATCAACACTCGCCTTTTCTTTCCTCCTTAATCAATATAGCCCATGTGTTTTTGTTAGATTCAGTTTACCAACTGCATTTGTTATCACTTCTCTGCAGTTACAAGAAGCAGCAAAACGTCCAGATACCGGATCCAGCCGTGCGTTACGACAATCGCTCTGTCATGGAAGAAAATCAAACGTTTGACACTCGACAGTCCAAGGTATTTCAGGGTTAATGATCATAGTACATTGATTAACTGATTTTGTGTTTGTGTACTGTTTTATTTCGAATTGACTAGGTAACAAAATAACTACGACAGAAAGAGAACATCGCATTATACTGCATTGACTGAGAAAATAATCCAACTTGGATCTCTTCTATTTTGCACTTCCTTAATAATAAATTCTGTATTCACGTTCAGGAAAAGTATTGAAGCACATCTCTTTAATGGGACTGAAACATTTGCACTAAAGAGATCCCAGAGTAAATCAAACTTGCTCTTTCTCGATAACCAACTATTTAGATGCTAAATTCCGTGAGTGTTGATTGTTATTTTAGAACAAAAAGTTAATCCTAAACGAGTCGAAATAACAAAACTGCATTGGAAAACAAACAATCCTAAAATAGGTTATTGTTTTGAAAACGAAACAAAGCAAAACAAAACAAATACAGAAAACTGCAAAGTTTTCTGCAAAGTTTTTTTTGTATCCTGACTGGTTAGATGTTTTATTTTAGAATGAAATGTTTGGCAAGTCGGCCGGTACTCCCGCTAAAAGTCCCCGATTAATCTACTGCTGACGAGTTGTAAAGTGCAGTGATGATTACTTGTTAACGGGCCAGAAATACAAAGGTGGAATGGTGCAAATATAACTGGCAGGACAACAAGTAACAAAAGACTCCAAATGTTTCAGTGAAATGAATTTTGCTCCAAACAGAACTCTTAAGTTTGTGAACCAATATTTGGTCGGAAAGTCGGTTCCAGATTTTTGGCACGACAACTCTTTTTCTTGGTGTTCTTAAATTTAAAGTTCTTGTTCTCTAAAGATAATTACAACTACGTCGAGTTCGTCGACATAGAGCCATTATCTATATATAAAGAGGACGAAGCTAAACCAATCTATAGCTGTGGATAGTTGATAGTTGAGCTCTGTTGTACATGGTTATACGTATTGGCATATCATTATTTTAATTAGAGCTATTGGAAGTACACAAACCTTCCTGTGAGGGAGTGGTAGAACGAGACAAATTTGAACGATGATGTATTCATATTTTTAAAAATATTTTAAAACACAAGATGATCACACCCAGGTGCAGATTGTCGGGTGGGCGGAAAAGCGAGGCGCGAAAGAATTCTCCTAACCCCTCTCCTTTGCGGCTCGAGTTTCCGCCCGCCAGACGATCTACCCCTGGGTCTCCGAGGATGCACTTGACATTGTCTGAAAATGAACAAACCCTTTCCATGTTAATGTGTTTATAGATATGCTAAGTTTCGAAAGCTATTTCAGAAAACTAGATAGCAACAGATGAATGTTATGAAAAACAAACTGAATCATGATTGCTCTGTACGCATTGGTTCACCAAAAGTATTTTCCTGCACCTTGATTGTAAAGGACCAAGAAGAACAAGAGAACAAGGAAGTAAACGGAT
The DNA here is from genome assembly GCA_026413505.1 of Epizoanthus ramosus. Lineage (NCBI taxonomy): Eukaryota > Metazoa > Cnidaria > Anthozoa > Zoantharia > Epizoanthidae > Epizoanthus > Epizoanthus ramosus. Next base: position 5,617 of record JANVCJ010091160.1, read on the forward strand.
CGCCCCATTCGTCTTCCAAGACACAAACTAACTCTCCAGAACTTCCAGATTCCCCTGGCAGGTCAAGTTCCCGGGTAAGTTATGGCAGCTCGCTGACATCTTCCACTCTCTCGGCAAAAACATTCTGTATCAACTTTTATCATATGAAAATCCATAAGATACCCGATATTAAAACTGTCGATAAAAGTCGTATCTTTGTACATATAAAATATATCGTTGGTTATTTTTTGCTTTTGCTGATTTACTTGTTCACTGGCTCAGAAGTTAATTATTGCTTATGAACTTTTGTATGATTTTCTTTTTCGCTGGTTCAGAAGTTCGTCTGTTGATTTTTATATGATAAAAAGAACCTTACATGGCTGTTTGAAGATAGGGCTTTTTAATATAACTGACATTCATATATGATGTAAATGACGGTTAAACTACAAGAAGTTTTTTAAACTCAATTCCTGGTAAAGCCCGCACTCCAGACTCCCACCAAACGGTGCCCTACCCCTCCCCCGCCTCAAAGTCTCTTAGATCTCCTAGCGGTCCTGTGTATTTTGGAGTACTACAAGCAAACAGGACATTAGGACGGACAGATTGTGGTAGTGTTTTTCACTATTTAGTGTTATCCTCATTAAATAAAGTCTTTATTATTAGTAGTATTATTATTATGTTGCCTCTGGTTTTATCATGTTGCTCAAAGTAAAAGTGGCCGCATATTGCAGGTCTTTTGTTGTATTTTCTTTGGCTGCGAAATTAACAGCTCCGGTTGGCTCGATATTCTGTTAGTGCTGAGTGCTGCTTATTTGAAATTGTGGGGCGGAAGTGGAAGTCTTCGGGGCATATGAAAACTGCAGCAAACGGACGTTTTGCATAGTACATTCTTGTAAGGAATAATGTAGTATGAGAAAAGATATGTAAAATATATGTAAATAATTCATGTTATAAGGAAATAAATAAAAGAAGTGAACCAAAAAGTCTCCCTTCGTCTATTTTATACAAGTACATGTATTAATGTACAATGTGTTATGACATTTGACCGTAGTTGAGTGTAAAAAACTTCATTGTTTGTCGCTTTAGGATTCGTTTTTGAAGAAATATCTGAGCGATAGTCAGGACGAGCTGGAAGATGGCAGACAAAGCGAAAAGGAGGAGAAGACGAGCAAAAGGTGTGTGCAGAAATTGATGCACAAATCGAAAAACAAAACAAATTGTTTGCATGTATAAAATATTCCTAACGTTATGTTTTATTTAAACTCTTGGTAGAGACCAAACCCTTCGCGCTATGCTAAAGACGTAGCAGAGAATTATATACATGTTTGTGTTTGGGAAACTCGAAGGATATACCAACCTCCACGGGGAGGTATTCCCATATACATCGACCATGCGGGTGTATGTGTCGAACAATGGGGTATGGTTTCCAAGGCTTTTATCTTGTGTTTTTGGCAAGAAACATTGGCACTTTTTGACACCAGAAAATCAAATTTTCTCCAAAAAGGGGTATCAAAATTGGGCAAAAGTGAGCAGTATGTATTCCATCAGCATCAGTCAACATCCTAAAGAGAGTCAATTTAAATTATCTGACAGCAGTGATGTTGCAGAACTGGTCAACTATACAAGCTGATCTTTTACGAAATCCTTATATTTCAATCGCTTAATTACATTTGTTCTATAGAAATAAGGAAGGCAAACGCGGACGTCAAAACGGGCAGGGAAACAGTGATAAAGAGAAGAAGAAGAAATCTACGAAGAAACTCGAACAGTCCACTAAATGGAGAAATTTAAGGCTTTTTGAGGATGATGACAGGTGTGTTATAAATACCATGTGATCTCACCCGAGTATCTTACAACGCGCACACAGACAGAGACAGGGGTCGAAACTGAGCCGGATAAAAACAGAGGTAGAGACAGAGGCAGATAAAGAGACAGAGACAGAGACAGAGACAGAGACAGAGACAGAGACAGAGACAGAGACAGAGACAGAGACAGAGATAGAGACAGAGACAGAGACAGAGAAAGAGACAGAGACAGAGACAGAGACAGAGACAGAGACAGGGACAGAGACAGGGACAGAGACAGAGACAGAGACAGAGACAGAGACAGAGACAGAGACAGAGATAGAGACAGTGACAGAGACAGAGATAGAGACAGAGACAGACATGAGCCCAGTTTCATGGAGAAGGGTTTGTACTATAGACTTCTGAAAAGCACGAAAAGTAAAACGAAGAGGGGAACACCATGACTCAAAGGTATTCGTGCCGATGGAGGTTTAGTTTAGCTAAATTTGCATATTGTAAGTGTCAAATACTGCCTATGTGTCCAACAAAGCGCAAATTTAGGTCATTTATAGCTCTCATAATTCGTCTTTGAGTCTTTGCGTTTTGCGCTTCACCCTTTTCGGAAGTTAGCCTTTTCTAAATATTTGGAGTTTATGTTTGTTAAATAATCTTGAATGGAGATTTCGGAAGGAAAAATTGAACTAATCCCGGCTTAGCTCCCAGTCACGTCAATGGGCGAGAAACCGGACACAAACACAACATTTTAAAATAGAACAAGAAGTTTCTAACAAGGTATTCAGTTTTAATATTGGCAATTCCACCCACGTGTCTTACCGCTAGAACGAGCCGCAATCTAGGACTGCATGTCCTACGGGCACTGAAATGCTGAACATACGAATACAAATTCTATGTTCTCTTCTGATGACAGAACTTGTCCTCCGACACACATCTACCGACATGCTACTGGTTTCCTTTCGCTATTGGCGTGCGTGCTATATAAAGTATGCCTCGTCACTGTGTTTAACGTTTTATCCCGTAAACGCGATAGAGGTACGAGTGCAAAGAGTATCTACATTGACATTGTATCCAAGCCATTATCTTCTAGAAATAGACATTAACAAGAAGCCGTATAGAACGCCGTTTCAATACTGAAGAAGGCACGGAAGAGATAAGAAACCGAAAATGAGGCTCAATTCAAGAAGGGCAGCTTGTATTTGTGTTCTTATACTGTTGTGCTGCATGACAGAAGACGTCCATGGCTTCCATCCCAGACGATACGGTTGTGTGCCGTCCAAGAAATGTAGAACCAAGGCCAGGCTCAGAGCGATGATGAAGGGACTTCGTAGACCAACGCAAAGTACACAAAGCCTTCTACAAACAACGGTAAGCAGACCTATACATAAGCAAGTGACTTTGGTTCTATGAATGAAGTGTATCACCCTTATTTTCGTATATTGTAGCGCCATGGTGAGTTAATTAGGAAATGAGCGAGCGAGTCAGAGTGAATGAGTGAGTGTGCAACAATTCTAATTATTTTCATTTGAAAGAGCCATACCATAAGTCATGAGACTATTCAGTATAGTTTATACGAATATCCAGTTTTTATTAATTAGACACCACACCTTCTAAAAATGCCAGTTATTTTGAAAAACTGGACATCTTTGAATTATAATCTGTTCGTTTAGGCTCCATGTACTTTTTAAAACTTTTTGTTAACTTAAGTTGTTATCCGCGCCATAGACGTGAAATTAGGTTTTATATATCGCTGTATATAATCATCGCCTTTTAGAACAGGTCGTCTATACAGTTTTTGTAATAAGAAACCTGCATTTTTGTTTGGATTCTTTATTTTTGAATGTTTCTTGTTGATATGATGAACGTAGGAGAGATGGCACGATCATGTGACAGGCCATTTAATATTTTCTAATATTTTCCCTGTTGTTGTCTCAAATGCTTGGGTTTATTCAATAACATGCCATGTGTATTAAACTTCTCAACACCGTGGTCGACAAGGCAGAACGTGGCACTGAAATGAAAATTTCGTGACGAGTAATTCCTTCAAATCTGAGTGAATGAGACATACCACGCCAAAACCTCAATTAAACTTCTCAACACTTTGTTATGAAGAAAACACAAAGTGTGGTCCATTTAAATGGGTCCTGATGAGTACCATAAACAGAGTTTTGAGTCCATAGAGTGCCTATCAAAAACTAAGTGAGTTGTCATAGCTTCTCAACACATGGGTCAGCAAAATATTCAGAGACCGCGCATTCAAGTGAAAGCTCTTGATGAATATTAATGCTATTAACCCATTGAGTCCTGAGAGCGCCTTTCTCAAGTGAATGAGATGCCACGACTTCTGAACACATAGGTAGAACTAGATACAACTTTTGATTAACATGCCGATATAAAATACTAGTTCTACCCCAAGGCTCTGCGTGTTTTTATATCATCAGACTTCATCTACATATAATATAGATTTTATCATTTTACGAAACATAATCAAATGACAAAACATTTTCGATCTTGTCTGGCATTTTCCCTATGTAGGACACAAGGTTTTGGTATTCAGTTAGTTTTACAAATCTAAACACAACGAGTAGGGACTTTTGTGTTACATTAGGTGAAGCTAATTTGTCTTGCAGAGGAATAAATTAATCATGACGCAACTCACTATTTTAGATTCATATTCCACCTTTGCCCTTCCCCCACTCCTCCCCACAGGTAATCCCATTATATCAGTAATAAGTAATAAGTATAGACATTCACACACGTGCTTTTCAGAAAGGTCAAGGTGATTGTTGCAACACGGTGGGGAAAATTAATAACTAAAATATTATCGGAGACAAGTTTCTTTTGAGAATCTCGAAAATCGGGTACATGCAGGTGTGACGAAACCGGGTACATGTAGGTGTGACGAGACCCGGGGGGGGGGGGGGAGGGTGTACTCCCACACATGAGCTATATAGGTATGTGTACTTACGGCCACAAA
>JANVCJ010091171.1:0-18463 GCA_026413505.1 Epizoanthus ramosus
ATGCTTGCTTGCTTGCTTGCATGCTTGCTTGCTTGCATGCTTGCTTGCTTGCATGCTTGCTTGCTTGCTTGTTTGCTTGCTTGCTTGCTTGCTTGCTTACATGCTTGCTTGCTTGCATGCTTGCTTGCTTGCTTGCATGCTTGCTTGCTTGCTTGCATGCTTGCTTGCTTGCTTGCATGCTTGCTTGCTTGCATGCTTGCTTGCTTGCTTGCATGCTTGCTTGCTTGCTTGCTTGCATGCTTGCTTGCTTGTTTGCTTGTTTGCGTGTTTGCGTGTTTGCTTGTTTGCTTGTTTGCTTGCTTACTTGCTTGTTTGTTTGCTTGATATTTTGCTTGTTTCTTTCTGTCTCTCTGGTCTGTCCCTAGTTCTTCAGTTGTTATCATATCAGACCTCACTTTTGAAACAATAAACCACTGAAGACCATGCGAATCAAGCTTTCTCTTAGCTGGCTGACTTTTCTGTGTCAGTCTCCCTGTCTGTCTGTTTGACTGTCTGTCTGTTTGACTGACTGTCTGTCTGTCTGTTTGACTGTCTGTCTGTCTGTCTGTCTGTATGTATGTCTGTCAGTCAGTCAGTCAGTCAGTCAGTCAGTTAGTCATTCATTCATTCATTCATTCATTCATTCATTCATTCATTCATTCATTCAGACAGACAGACAGACATTCTCTTTGATAAAGTGGCATATCAACCCAACCCATGGGCTACCTTTCTAAGTCAGTCACTAGGCCTTTATCTGCCACTCTCCCAATCAGACAGAAGTTACTTATAGTTTAAAAATATCCTTCTTTTCCTATATTGTATATAATTATATTGACTTGGTGACCTGCTTTTTGCACCGCCCGACGGACAGCCCTTATGCCTCCGAGGATATACGATAGTACCAAGTAAATCTGAAATGAAACCGCCGCCAAGCCGGTGAACACTTCTGGCTGGATATTCCGCTTAAACTGACGAACATGCAATTGAGTAGCTCGTATGTGGTGTTAGCTTCAAAAAACAGCTGTCGCCCTCTGCCTCGCTTCTTGTCAGTGCCACTTTAGTGACTTACGATTCTTTTTCTATTAGGATAATCCTATTTTTAGAGAGCTTGTGGTTATAAGTGGGGTGCACTCCAGCGCTCAATCTGCGCTATCACGTGGGCTATAAAAATAATGCTTGCTTCATTAAAAAAACAACTAAAAGTCTGTTTATAAAAAATAAAGTGTCAATATTTATGCATCACGTAATGCCATGTCAACCTTTCAAATAGCTATAGATCAGATTGCAAGAGGTTTATCCCCACTTTAATAAAGATTAAAGAATCTTATTTATTGCTTGTCAGCTCTCATTTCATGCCATGTGATACGCCGCGATCAGAGAACCACTTCAGTTTACTGACTGAACTCCCAACGATGTCGCCAATGACAACAGAGATACTACTTTTTCAGTTTTTGATGTATTGCCCTACCGATTAGGTATTGAGAAACACTGATATATATGATCGAGTCCATCAAGATATATATGTATGTACTGATGCATCATGGCATTTATATAGCTGATGCAACAGTCATGGGGGGCGGGGCGGGGAGGTGAGGTGAGTTGAGGAGGATTTGGATGGGGATTCGATTCGGATCGGAACTTGATCGCATATATCTTATATTGAATTTCAATCTTTTCTAGTCTCAATATTTGTTTTAGCCTGCACTGACAGGCGGCGTGCAACCCGAACCTTCTCAGCTTATCGCAGGCTACTTTTTCAAAATATATATGACTATTTATAACTATAGAAAAGGAACATTACAAATGTTTAGTTAAAATATGGATCAAACCATTCTTTAAATGCACCCTCAGCCTCTGCCAGACCATATGACCTTTACTAGCCGTGGCTTCTTGACAGCCATATTTGACCTTGATCGTGTTGGGGAATTTTTACGCGGAAATGAAAACCCGGAAAGAGACATTGGAATCAAATTTTTAAATCGCTGAGTAGGAACTAAAGCTGTACAACACAGAGCCTACTCTTGCAACAGGAATAACACGATTTTTTTCCTAACTAACCCACATATTTTTAGGAACTGTTTGTAAGGGTCAGTCCAAAGAAATATATTTTAAAAGTTGCTGCAATTGCATCTTTGGTGGCCACGGTACGGAAATTCTTCGATGACCCTCCCACTCTTACTGAATTCCACAACTGGCTGATGACAGGTGATGTCTTTCAATCGATTACCTGGTGTACTTTATTGTCAGGTATGGCCAGGTATTAAAAATATATATAAATGATACATCTGTATATTTTATGTACTCGCGAGGCTTGACCTCCGTCAGTCCGCGTGGGAGATATGTTTATTTGTTACTTCCTTGACTGACGCTGAAGCTTGTGACAGACTTCAAGGGTGAATGTAAGCAGTTACAACGTTTGTTTTTCTTACCTGTTTTAAACTTTTATACTGAGGGACGTAGCACTCCTGACTATTACAGTAATAAACTAAAGGCCTAACGTCGCGCAAAGTTGAAATACACCTTGGAAATAACGAATACTGATGGGTGGGTAGCTTCCAAGAGCAGAATATTTTACTATTTATGGATTCCACTTTAGGGGTTAATGAATCAGGCGAGATGCAAAATTTCTTCGGTTTTCAAGCAGAATCAAGGATATAGAGAGATGACTCCACCTATGACCTTATGGCGTTATGCGTTATATGAAGGTATTTATAATGTGGTTAACTGTCAATTCTCAAAGGGCCTAAAATTTTGCTCTCAACCGACAAAAAGTTATATTGTCAAACTTCGTTCAATCAATAAAAGCATTTTTTAAACCGTAATCCTCCTATCGAGAGCCCCTTATATACTGCACAAATGCTTTTATTCCTTTACCGTTTGATAACAGCCTCTGCGCAAGTTTATATTCCGTGATGCAAGAGAAGGAGGGGAGGAGAAGGGGGGGGGGGTTGACACGACAGCTAGAGAGAAAAATACCGCATGCGATAGGCTAAGGTCAATGACTATTAAAGCAAGTGTCAACTAGTTAGTAGTGATAAGGTAAAGCAGCCCCAACAGTGAGCCCCACAAATAGCGTATGCTGACTTACTATGTAGCAGCAATCGTATAGTATGCAGTCATATATAGAGAGAGGTGGTACCGGTACGTAGCGGTTGTGGGCACAGAGCGGGGGGATCGCGGGGTCGCGGAATTTTCTTCATTTCTAAGCCTGCGTAGCTCGGCGTTCTATATACAATCACGCGAAGCGGCGAAGCCGCGAGAACGAGTCTCCCGTTTTACTGGCAGGTCAGAGCACGGCGGTGTGACTCAAGGTAAAGTAATGTTGTGCGAGCCGCGTGCGGCGAGGAAGGAAAGAAGCCGACATGAAAATTGAAAGTGTTACCCTTCAGTCGCGAGGGCCGCGGTCGGGATCCGCCGGACTGCCGCGCCATTAACCGACCTAAAGAATGAAAAACCCTCGGGCATTGCTACCATTTCCTAAGATTTTAAAAGCAGTCCTATTTGTATCTCCATAGACTTACAATGTCGCAAGTCGACTCGAAAATCACTGAACGGAGCAACAACAAAAATAACCTGAAACGAGTGCGAAGCGCGAGGCCGGGCGAGGGCGGGGAGCAAAGTACATTCCACGTGGAATTAAAAACCCCGAAGAGAAGCTTTTTAAAATTGAGACAGTTCAGTCAGCAGCGGTACTTTCATGGCATGACGTATACCCTTTTATACTCTTTAGACCTTTTAAAAATTATGTTTAGATGACAACCTTATCTTGAGTATCCATCATGTGATGTATTATCCTATTAGACTCTAACGTTTATCAAAATATTGAAAAAAATTGTTTCATCAGGTTCTTAAACAACAACAACAACTGAACAACAAGAAGAAGAAGAACATGTGACAACAACAATAGCATTTACAGTTTTTACAGCTTTTAAATTGTTAAAAGGGAATATATTAACTTTGAAGTATTGTATCCCGAGTTTTAGGAAGAAAATTATACAAGTTCCAACAATTTTAAAATGCATCTGATATTATTATAAGTGTAACAGCCAATATCTAACAAGGTAACTTCGGCTAATTGCATGTGAAAGCACTTAACTCACAGCGTCGTTCATTAGTGCAAGATTGAGCCGTATTCTCTTCAAATGATTAGGAAGTTTATCTTTAACAATGGTTCACTGACAATGTAAAAGAAAGAAAAAAGAACTATTACTATGACGACACGTTATGCATGCAAATGAACTGTGAAGAAACTGTAAACTATAAAGTCCGCTATCGATATGGCACGAATATTTTGTAAAGCGCGGTATATTACAACTTACAACAGGACGATATAGAGGATTTACGAATTAAGAACAAGCCATGTTTTTAAATCATTCTTTTTTGTTAGTTTCCGCACTTATTTACACATCTGGATTGTGATTAAAAATAGCCTTCTTTTTTCTTACAAGACGACGTGTCAACTTTATGTCATACTAAAGAGTAAAGACCACCGCGCCGAGCTTGAACAAATCAACAATCATCAATTACCGGCCGCTATGTTAATTATGATTTGTCTGTCAATGCAGTTTATATTCATTAAAAATGGTTACAAGAGGCTGATTGGCTATCAAGCGAATCATTATAAAAATAGTACAAAACGTCATACAGAGGGAAAACCCGTTCCCATAAGTCTTTAGGTTCATGTTGATTTGCATATTAGAAATCTATTGAGTCAGCGCATTCCGTCAAATAGGGCATCGAGATCACAGCTCAATCGTTCAAGACTACAGCTGGTTTCATCATGGAGAACCATATACAATATTTATATGTGACTCTGGCACTATTAACACCGGTAAGTGAAATTTCTTGATAGAATTACTTGTGTTTGAATGTACTTTCGTAGTTTCGCTCCGTTGCAGCAAATGAACAAAGCTGTGAAATGAACAACAATATGAATATCAATATGATACGTTAGGTTGGAATTATTATACTGTTCAGGGATGTTTATGGTACTTAATCGTTCGATTCTTTGGGCCTTTAAATTTGACACTGACATTTTCGACAAAGGAAGCTTGGTAAATGAGTGGAAAGGTGTCTAAAGCCTTGATCGAGGGCAAACTGTAGCGGCGAAAGGGATAAAACCGACCGCAAGACCTCGTTGCATTGACCACAAATGATGCAGTTAACTGAGTTGCAGTGTGCTAAGTAACTGATTGCGAACTATTTTATCGCTACCTTGAAATGAACATAGTCCCTAGTTAATTTCACATCTATTTTACAATTATATCAAACCGAAAACCATAAAGGATTGCAGGCGCTTGAGTTTGCAGTGGAAGTGTAAACTTGTATAATAAACCTCGACCTCACATGCACAGCTCAGGAGGCGGATTCGAGTGAAGTTGAAGAGGAGTCGTTCGATCTGTTTCTAATTTTATACAAATATAAATATTTTGAGATTTGCGGTTACCGTAATGTTTGCTTCGTATATAATGCCAGCTCTCCATGAAATATTTTTACGCTGAAACGAGTGAAGTACGTAGCTGTGTATATAGAACTCTGAAAAGTTGTGTTTTCACGTTGCAAACTCGGTTCAAAGTCGCAAACACGGAGCACGTGAGAGTGCGGTCAGCCACAGGACGAGGACACATGTCAGTAGAAGAAATGTTCGCGATTTCTTTCTAATATGACTTTCACTTCGCGTTTTAAAACTATTGTGGAACTGAAAGTTTTGTTTTGGTTTTACAGTGTTTTGAAAAACAATCGAATGTTCGTGATCTGCTGAAGGTTTCTGTCGAATAAAATTAGCACCCGGGATTGATTTTGATATTTATCTGTCCAAGAAGCTGTGCGTATATAGTGTCATGGATGTAATATGGGGCGGCACTTTAACAGCGGCTCGAAATTTCCATGAGTACATTTTGCAACCGAGGAATTGTAAGATAATTGTTTTATTCTATGTTTGATCTAAGGCTATTTTCAGCTTGGATGCATGTTTCATGCTTGATCTGTGTTCACTCGCGCTGCAAAGCCCTTTACGCAATAAAGCAAAGGGTCGGACAAGCTCATGCTTGCCTTCCCTTTGCGCAATAAAACAAACACAGACATCGGCACAAACAAAACCATTCCATGCATTTCTCAGATGCGGCAACTATCTTGCGAACAGAACCAGCCTCTTTCACTGACTTTTCAACTTTAATATATGTCAAGTCTCCGTTGAATGTAGACCCTAGAGCTATGAAGTTTATATATTTGAACACGTACTCCTGTTCAGAATTGACATGGCATGGCGCATAGGTAGATAATGAGCGGCGTGGTAGGGGGTACAGAATCTTCTTTGTGATGTGACAGGCTTATAACCTAGACAGAACAAATGTGCAAATATTGAATCTGTTTAGCGGAGGCAAGTAATTAGTGTCAGTTTGAGTTGTGTCGACTGTTTCTGGGGAAGTTTGATGTTTACAGGTGTATAAATATGATTCAGTGTGGCTGAAGTTTTTATACCCACGCGATTTTTAAAAAAATATTTTCAGTGTTATTTCCGCTGAGATTACTAAGATATAAATGCAAGTCATTTTTACAGAAATGAACGCTTTTAAATAGAAAAAAAGATGTGCATTTTTATTTTGTGATAGATTAATCACCGATCATTAGCTCAAATTCCTAGTCAGCGCCCTTTGCCTGGATTTAAGCCACTGATACACGATGAACGCAGACCGAGTCTAAAGTCTATTGTCGATAAATCTGTATTTATTACTAAATCATGTTGATATGAATTTAATATGATGAAACTCCTCAACAGATGTCTGCATCTCCACCGATAGCGCACTACCTGCAAAATGCAAAGCACATAACGTTATACCTTGCATACCTATTTCATAAAAATGATTTAATACTAAGGACGATTCCTCGAGTCTCTTGCGGATTCGAAGCCGTTTTGCCATCGAAAATCTGCCAAATATTGCTCCTTGCACTTGTAGTACATCACTGGACAGTTTGTACAATTTTGCTCGTCTATCTCAGTCAGAAATCTGATATGTGGGAGGTTTTCATAACACAAGTTTCCGGGGACAACTTTGCCTTGAAACTGAGTATTGCACAACTAGGTTTCTGGCTATCACGCTATAAATCACAGGTGCTTAGCCATTGAACTCAGTTTACCCAATATCATGATAAGACTGAAAATTTAAGGTGAAAAAAATTGACAAATATTGACCATTTTCAGATTTTGGCGAGAGACCCATATAGTTTTATACTATCCAAATCAGTAGCTTAGATAAAGTATAAAGAATTTTGAAAATTTTCTATCATACATGCTTGTGTAGTGGAATTTGATGGTGTTTCTAGAATATCTGTTTTGAGCTTTTAGAACAGGTACCTGAGAAAAGTTAAAGAAAATCACAATGTTAATGTAATTTGTCACTCAATATTATAACATCTTGTTCAGTTTGTAACCTGCATGTAGTTCGCATATATGCATATAACTCCTTACTCGGTCTGAGAAGAAAATATACTTCTTTCCGTGTTTTTTCTTGAGGGATCATTTCACCGACCAATTTGTGTTTCCGGTTGTCCTTTATTCTGACACGATGCGGGTTAGTTGTGTCAAATACGCGTTAAATACCCAATGAAAAAGCTGGAAAGAAGCTGATGCGATCATCAGACAGTTTTAAAATCATATCATCTGTCTTGCTAGTGTACTAACATGTCAAGAACGAAATGAAAGTTGCAGAATTGCAGTTCTGCAAATGCAAAATAGACATGACTTTGAAACACCAGATACCGTGCTATGCGTGAAATTATCATATTCTTAAAAATCAATAGTTTATCAATCAATTGTTAGTGTTTTTTAAACTATGTATGGATCTCAAGTCTCGACGCAGTGAAGTGATTTATCTTGAGTAGTGATTTATACTATATGTAGGCGTGCTTTCAAATAAAGCATTTTCATAATTAGCAAGCGTAAATGCCGAATTTTGCAATACCAGAGGACATATTTATACCACCATGGACACGCGTGTTTTTAATAAGTTGTGTATTTGGCTACAACGGACGCTTGGCTATAATACACTTCACTGGTCACGGCAAACAATCGCACACGCTTGATCGAAACTGTGATTTTCTTTCTGTGCTTTCCATGTATGTCACATAAAATCACCCAAACTTATCATTACAAATAACATATTCCTCTAGAATAGACCATTTTTTACAGAAATAAGAATCAGATTGCTACGGTACACACGCAACGTGTTGATGTAACGACATCGGTTTCACACGCAGAATTCAAAACAATTTTCTCATTTGCCTTTAGGCGAGGTTTTAAACTCGGGTATAAATTGACAAGTATAAAAGCAACGTAATTTTTTCTGTGTTTCGGTTGAGAGTATTTGCTTCGATACAAGTGAAAATTAAGTGTCCAGGAGCATACCATAGTTCTTTGGTTGCCTTCTGTCGGAATGGAACTGGTGTAAGTAATTTCCGTGTTTGATACAAAATGAACACCCACGCAGTGTAGGGCTCGGCCGGCCTTGGCCTCGAGCTTTGCCAATGAAATCAGAAATGCGTGCAAGTTCAGACAGGACCTAAAATTTCCGTATTCTTTGTCAGGATTTTTTTCACATCTGTTGTTGTACGAATAAACTATAAACAGAACGATGCATGGTAACGGAAAGCCATGTCACATGTGCTTGGATGTGATATTGGCGTTCAGATTTTTGATTTTTTTCAGCATGCTCGCAGTATCTCATGGGGTCCACTTTCTGACCAAGCAGGCTCTTTGTATGGGTGGTCTTTACATGTCACAGGATACCGTATCTGTTTCTCGTTAACCTGCGAACTTTTTAGTCTGCATAAAATCTAGGTTTTGAATCCCATTTGCAGATTATTGCTGAGCGATTCGCGCATAATTATCAACCACCCCTCCATTTCTCAGTTAGGCATCATGTTTAATTTTGTACTCTTACGTCAGTATACTCTGTGGTGACCAGGTGCTGCAACACATTTTATACTATGCACAAGGAATTCAGTTCGGTATGACATACATGCACGTGTGTGTATGTATGTATGTATGTATGTACGCACGCATAATGCTTATTTTATATATAGAAACATGTCTCCAACAGGCTTTTTAAATGGACTTGTTTTATGTGTAACTGAACAGTGAAAACGATATTAGACCCCTTTCAATTTTAGTTCCAGAATGGGTCCAAATAATTCGGGTTCTGATTTATATAAATCAGACTCTAATTTTAAAAACTCTTTGATTATTTAAGATAGCTTAGTTAAAATTTAATTTCCAGTCAATTATAAGTGAAAAATTTATTTGTGCTGCCGGATTAATCAGTTTTCCACCAGGCTTTCTATTTTGGTTTGTCTAAAAGCAAATATTGCTCGTTCAGTCATTTTTGTTTTTAAGCGTGGACTGTAAATATACTGGTAATATCGAAAAGCAATATACTTGTATTCAGTACTGGCTTCCAAATTATTGTATGAATTGATCAACAAATTACTGGTCATTACTGCAGTTTTTTGAAAGTTCAGAAACCCGTGTAAAATCATCTGGATGTCTCGTTAACGCAAGCACTCTGGTTTGTCTTGACTGACACTTCGTGTCACTTTTTCTCAACACAGTCACAGTGCAAACGCGCCATTAATTAGATGCAATAATACACTGAGGTGACTCACAAGAGACCTACATTCATAACGTACGTGTAATCCGTTGCAAAGCTAACATAACGAGTGGGATACGAGTAAAGGTTATCGCACTGCTCTACACTAGTACAGGCCCAATTAATACCAATTCCAGTGCGGGCTTTATTCACAAATAGTATTATTAACTGCTACTGCGGGATTACGATTAACTGCTTCTGCGGTCTATAACTTCGTAGTATCATCTGGAAGAGACTTTAAACCCAGCACCTTGTGCAATAATACTTTTACGTGACCAATATACAAACCTGCTTGCACGAGGTTACGACTACAATTACTAATCAGTGAGTATGCGATGAAAGGAACCGAATCTTGTGTGTGTATAGACCAGCACCTAACCCTAGAAATACGTAATCCATGCAGTGATTATAAAGTTAAAAATGTTATTGGAACGTTCCTCAGAAACTCAGTTATGTACAATCAATATGACAGTGCAAAACCTATACACTCCCTTGCATTATGTCAGTAAGGACTCAAATCGTATAGAAAGGATTTCATTAATCTTTACTCCATGAACTCTATCAATCTGGTCACAATATAGGATCTTGTATTAAAGTAATAAAGTTTCAAACGTTAGGTGATAGAACATCGTTTACCTAGGGAACATGTAGTTTCTTCAGTAAGGATACTGTTTATCAATTATTACTGATTGTTACTATTTTTATTATTATTATTATTATTATTACTATTCAGTATTTATATTTTTTATTATTATTATCATCATCCAGCAGTTGAGTTCCCAACATGAGTACCAATTTATTCACCAATAATTCTGCTCCAAAAATAGAAGTTCCAACGATTCCAAGTGTCAACATATATATCTAAAGCTATGCTTTATCATATTAATTTTATTATGATCCGAATTATTAAAAGTCCATGAAATGTTGCACTGTAATCTGTTAATTACATTTTTTAAATTAATTTGATTCTTGTTGTCTCAAATGTGTCAATTAGTACAACTTGTATTCAGTGTTGCATAATTTCTTGTATAGTACAGCGAACAAGTACAATAGTTCACTTGATACTGGCGCAAGTTGGAATGGTTATTAAATATTATTATTATATACATGTAGCAAAGGGAACGATCTGTAGGCGAGACTGGATATAATATATATGACTTTCAACAGGATAATTAAATAATGTATATATTTAGTAGTTCTTCAATACCCGTGACTTGAGATGTTCTTTAAAAGCTTCTTTTGCATATCGATAGCTGATGTATGCAATTGCTAGAGTTTTGTCACAGTTCAACCTTTCCCACGATTCATTAGTCTTTACAATAGAAGTTCTCTCAGCCAGCTCTTGAGGAAAAACTAATATACGGATAATATCGTGTTCAATGAAGTGATTGCTTTCAGTTTATGAAAAAAAAACTCTTGAAAATAGGTGTCTTAATACTTTTGAAGTGGCAAATATACGTTTGATTTTTTACATAAACAATCTATTATTAGACTGTTGTCATCAGATATTATATTATATATGATCATAATTATATAAACCATGGCGGTGGGGCCAGGCTAGTGTCATCCAAAAGAAACCACATTTCCTTTTATTACTAGCTGATTTAACCCCCGGTTAGAACAAGATGAAAAGCTATTAGATTTCTAACAAATACAGGAATGGCATCAGCGCTGGTGTAAAAATAGCTCGGTGTCAATGTAGTTTGCTGTTCGACGTAAATTGCTTTGTTCAAAGGTGCTTTGCCCCCCAGGCGAACTGACTGTCTTGTCGCCAGCATGTATTGCGCTCTCGGTACACAGTTAGCTGGAATCTCTGAAAATAAAACCTTACGAAGCGATAAAGGAACAAAGGAAGTATATACTGTAGCTCATCTGTGTTAAAATAAACAAAATAAACAGTATTTAAAAAGTTAAAAACGGAGAAGCCAAAGTCGCGACTCATCACTTTTTTTATCACGTTTGATTTCCCGTACTTTGATCATTACGAATTCAGGTTTTAGAAACCTTAATTACAATCGAAAGGCCAGGTTTAAATTCTTAAGATTCTACAGTTGATAAAATATATTTGTGTATTAAATTTAAATTTTTCACCGTTTCTTTCAGCAGGAATATTTTCAACTGCACAATAGAAAACACAGGCGCATTTTAATACTAACTGATATCTGCACGTCAAAGGTTCGATAAATGATATATTGATCATTCAAAAACAGATATTTTCAGCCAAGTGATACAACATTGATTCTGGTAATTCATTTACTTGCAGCTTGCGATGAATGAATCAAAGATAGCAACAATTTGCCAGTTTTGTGTTCTCACTTCAAATAGTTATTTTAAATTGGTATTGGCTAGATTAAGAGAAGTCTCGCATTCACAGTCGGAAAGAAAAGAAGTAACGCGTATTTAATACTGCTACGATTAAGAAGGATGGTGTCGCTGTAGTTTTGTTTCCGCCTATCCTATGGTTTTGCCTGAAGACATATACAGTCTGCTTTTTCATTCAGGTAATGATTGTCAAAAAAAACCTCGAACACCTAACGAGGAAGATGTGAATTTGACGAACCTGTTGCTTGTAAAATTTTACATCTTCACAAACTGTATCGTGCTTCTAAAGACTAAACTCATGAATTTGGATGAATGACAAACAACTTTCAATGTCTTTGACGAGATGTTACCAGAGTGGGTGTGGCTTAGCTTGACACCACGTGTTGAGTTTTGTTCTTTTCTATTCCAAGTAGCTAATTAGTTTTACTCCTTCATTATCACATATACTAATTACACATGCCCTGCAGTCTCGGATCCGTTAATCATTACTCATTTGAAGTGTTGAATTTAAACTGAAACTTGTTTACAAATAACTTACAAACAATTCTACTCTTGTGCCAAGAAGTTTGTCCAATTCTGAGACAGCTGGTTTAATATCTGGAATAATCCTTATTGTGCGCTGAAAACCACTAGAGTTGTTTTGTATTGGCCTAATAGTGATCGTTTTAAATATAATCACTTGCTGGGGTATTTGAACTGAAAACCATCTTGTGTTCAATGGTACGCCGAAGTACCATGGTATTCTTTTGGTATTGTGGACTGTACCCAGAGGTGAAATGATAACACTGACTCCAGGATTGAATTGTGCTTTTAAAATCTGGCTTAGGGCCAATAAGATTACAGACGTATTCCCAACTTTAGACTCCCACATACAAAGTGAGACCAGAACAAAGACATAAAGTTGCATCCCACATTTATAGGCGACCCGCTGTTTCCCCATTACCCTATTCTGATTACAGAATACCTGCATCTGGAGTCTCTGGTAAGTCACAATAAATTGGTGATATAAAAGAGCTCTCTTCAAAGGCACAGAGAAAAAGAAGAAAACCACTTGGATAATCCGCTTTTCTTTAGAACACATAATAAGTCGATCTTCATCACAAACGGGGCCCTATCCGATGTAAAATTATTCTTTGTATAATAGAATTGTGCAAATTCCAGAGAACAACGTTTCAATTACACATTTCTTTATATAATAGTTTAGTATCTTAAAGTGTGCAGTTATAGAAGATTGAACTTTTTCGACAATTATTTGTCAGAATGATAGTCAAACTTCCCCCGGCCCTTCTCCTCAGCTTTAATAATATTTCCTGGTTTGTATTATATATTTCTGTTTCAATAAATTTCAGATTTCAAATTTCAAATTCTTTAATTCCACATAGTACATAGACATAGTGTAACAATAATTAAGAATTGCAAGTAAGGAAATTAGATGTGCGGGTGCACGAACACCCAACAAATGAGTGAGTTTGCGCAATTTTTGCAAAATGGGCACAGATATGTCCATTTAATTATTTTACTGACGTAGTGTTTAATTAATAATTTGTTTTAACAACCAACGCAATCATTTAATTGCATAGTATTGTCATTATTTAGATAAATTGATTCATTTAAGTATAGTAGTGACACTGCTTACGCAAGAGAACCAGGTTATTTGAATATAGAGAATTGGACAGTCACTTTTCAGACCTTTTCATGACTGAATTGTTCATTATCTGAACCCATATCCACACACTGAAACAGTCTCAGATCACCTTTATCTAACTGTCATATTAATATCTGCCATGAAATAACTAATGCTGACGCGAGCAATCTCGACATGGTGAAGAGGGTCTTTTTTCGGTATCAAAATTCCGCAGAAATGCTCGGTTCTGGACTTTCTGTTGCAACTGCGCTGCTCGCCCACCAATATACGTCAAAACGACAGTTTAAAGCAGTATTTATATCAATTTTGTGTAAAACTAAACACAATATTACTCAAGTGCCAAGAGTTGCCCTTTCCCTTTGAGCCTTGATTGTGATCTTGACCTTGTCGGAAACCTGGACTTCTATCGCACGATAACGAAGATTGGAAAACGTGAGTATTGTGTTTTACAATGATGCATAGCGGGGAGTCAGTTTTCTGATCTGGCACGATTTTGAGTTGTCGTGTCTTTCAGTCGTCATTTGACATTTTAAAATGCAGTTAGTACTGATGTCGGTGACCTATCTATCACGGAGTAACGTTTACACGTACATTCGGTGGACAATATTAGCCTACGATTTCCACCCTGCTCATTATCTAAAACGCCAAACAAACTTGTTTCACTTTTTCGGGGGTTTCAAGTGCAAGCTTTGATCGACAGATAAGTGAACCTCCAACCTTTAATGGATGTCGGAACTATTAAAAATAATAATATGTTTCCCACTGGCTAGTTTACTTGTTTTAAAAAGATCATTTGATTTCTGAATTTTTCTCCTTGCTCTATATTATTTTGGTCTTTTGGATCGAAAAATTTCGCCGTATCTGGTGTAACTTGCAAATGGCACATGCACGCCACGTGCCATCACTCAATGGGCCGGGATATTACCGTCATATCATATCATGACATCGACAATGGCTTGGACTGCAACAAGTGGAGATTAATCTTGATCTGGCCTATGAGAACATGAGATCGACTCACTTTTTTGTGCACACAAATCACAATTATTTCTAGTGACGCTATAAAGTAAATACCTTACTGTATATTTTAAAATAGACTTTATTTTGCTTCTGGTTTTGCAGTTTTTCTTGAACGGCAACAAATGGCTCGGCGATGTCACGTTGTTAAAAAGCGCCAGGACATGTCCGGGCAAGGCTAAAATAAATATCAATATCCACTTGTTTCAGACAAATCATATTTCCATCTATTTCATGCATTTTTGGCACACCAAGTAGCTGGTTTCTGTAAAGGATCTTCGCGGTGAGTGATACAAGGTGACATGTAAAAGTGCCGAATCCATCAAGATCTTTTGTGAAAAGCTCTGGCTCTGCGCAAATATAAAGCTAGAATCTCACTGAACCGAATAGGAAAACAATAGAATTTGGATCCTTGCCAAACTTCTGTAAAGAACAAAGGCTAATGAAAAACAGCAGTCCCAGCACAAATCTCTCGGCCACGCAGCAGATATGATGAAACAGTCTTGTGAAATGGCCAATGCGATTTCCAGCTAGAAATTGCGGAAATTCTCCTTTCGTGATGCAGTTTGTGATTTCGGGGAAGATATTGTTTTATCTGACAACGAATTTACTAGTAAGTTTTAGCTGCGTCATACGGATTTGTCAGTTTTCTTGTCTGTGTTTGTCTAATATGTCTGTAAGTACGATTGGAACTGTAGTTGAGTTCGCGTGCAACATGTTTTGTGGTGTATTTCTTCAAAGTTTGATAAATAGATAGGTAGAGAGAAAGAGAGAATGATCTTCTTCACCCGTTAGAGAAACTGTGTTAGTGCTTGGCTGTAAGAGTAATGAACTGTCTCCGCATCTGCACTCGTAGTCAACGTAGATTAGGATGCATTTTATAATTGTCTTGGGTTTTCGATTAGTTTGCGATCTCTTAATCTCGTTTCTACCCTTCCTCTATATACAGCCCAACGGTATATGCTGGAAATAGCTCCAGTAAGGTTCTTTGCAGCTTTTGCTTCGTTTGCCAACTCTCCAGGAGACTCAGCCACGCGAGATTGTTGAACAATAGAATTTGAACATATTCATGATCTCTGCTGACTATCAGAAACGAAAGTCGAGTAAAACCATACGGTAGTGGTCGGTAAACGTCCAAATCGTTGTCTTTGTTTGCGAGGAATCAGGCAGTATTCATGTAAAGAAACACAACATTTTACAGGCAGATTTCAGTACAACATTCGCGTACAAGAGACAAGTACATGTACACATATGCGTACAGGTTCAAACTAAACGTCACCTTCAGGTAAAGACTAAAGTTATTCAGTTAAGGCAATCTTTCTGATATATCTATTGAGGAATGGTTTAGCTAGAGCGGATGTTATTGTGTTTGAAGTTAGTTTGTTCTCAGTTTCTAAAGAGACCTTTCGTGTAGGATCTGATATTAAACTCATCAGCTTCTTCAAGCGTGATTCATTCCGTCGGCCATGAACTGACAACAGGCTTACTTACCTTAAATATCTGTTTCACTTTGCACTCATAAGATGTGTTAAAGACGGTTCTAAATTAAATGCTTTATGTTGATAGAGGCCATGCAAGTGAATGGAAATTTGTCTTGTCTTCTTATAGTTGAGTATTATATCAATATTAATCCTTGAAAACTGGAGGACAAGTTGCGAAAATGCATAATCAAAAGATTGATTTTATGATTCGAGTGCCGTTTTCGTCGCAGCGTACTTTGCCAGAGGGATACATATAAATTGGCCAAGTGAACTGTCTGAGAAAGCTACTGTTAACCAATTCAGAAGTGAAACACTGCCATATGTAATCAATAATCGCCTCGAATGTGTCTCATCGTGAATATCGATATATGATATTGCGCTTGTTTGGACATCTGGGATGTGTACGAGACAACATAAACTATATTTTGTTTTATAGTTCGAGAGAACAATTGCAATTCGAAAACAAACAGCAGCCAGTTGCCCCACAAATTGCACTGACAGTGCAAGTCGACACATGCCACGAAAGCGACTAGGCTCTGGAGAACGTCTTTATTAAGACACATATTTCGAGCATGCTATGCGTTTCTTTTAATATTCTTCTAATTCAACTGCTTTGTTATGCATTTCGTTACATTTGTATTAAGAACACATAAGAAAGCTTATGCATGGAGCCGCAACAGCAACTGAAGTTAGTGTATTCATAATGCCTTCGGCTACTTATACAACTGGGAAAACAGCTCCCAATAATTTCCAAGAACCTATCAATGGTCACTGAACTGAGAACTAAACAAATCATAATATGTGATAGCCATCGACAGCCACTCTCTTCGACTTAAGAAAATATCTCCGATAATTTATTTCACTTTCATAATGTATGACAAATTCAGTGCAAGTTGGTATGTTTCTAATTCTGATACTTTAAATAACTTCAAAATACTTCATCAGCTTAGTCAGTGGAACATTAGTTCTATGCGACCCATCAATGTCAGAATTACTAATTTAAATATAAGTAGTTTTAAATTTCGTGCACGGCACGAAACTTTCTTTCCGATTATCTTTATCTAGATGTGATCAACAGCAGTGATGTTATTCCTAATATGTTGTACTTTATTATTTATATACCTGGTTATTTAAGATACCAGAGCCTGTCTTCATTGTGAAAGTTATAACCGTGTATTGTGTATCATTCCGCGTTATTTCCGGGACCTCGGTTGGGTTTCTTGTGATTTAGGTTTCCCAACCGTAAGATATATCCCATACCCTGGGCAAATGCAACAACCAGCCACTGAGAAATGTATTCTATACTGTTCTATACATTTCTTTATTTCATTATTTTATGAAATGGCAATGAAATGCATCGCTTTAACTTTAAACTCTTTATCGCTTTTTAATGTTCTATAAACATTCGCATACTTTTGAATTTTGTTTATTGAATGGCGCCCTTAATTCCAGTTATTTATCCCTTGATCATCATGCTTCAGTAATATCAATCCTCGTACCCAGTCCCACACCAGAGGCGTTTTAACGTTGTTTGAAAACAGCGTGGGCTATGGGTACGAAAATTGTAAGAACATACACAACCTTCCCATGATCAGTTCCTAAATCTGAAATTTGGCTATCATTAGCTATCAATAGCTATCCCTAGATGTTAGTAGGCATCATACGTATTGCATGCTGGCTAAATTTGTAAGCATGAAAGTTGAAGTGAGGAATGAAACTATTTTTCTGTTGAATTTCAGGCGTACTCGGCAAGTCTATGCGGGGTTTGTCCACCCGGACATTATGTAGCTAAGGAGTGTACCAGGGGTTCTTCAAGAGTGTGCAAGCCCTGCCCAACGGGAAGATTTATGTCAAGTGCCAATTTACATAGCGAATGCACTCGGTGTTCACCATGTCTGGGCACGAATTATGTAGTAGATAAAGAGTGCAATGCTACCCATGACACGGTGTGCAAGTGCGATCGGCCCGGACATTGGTACGATGAAGGACTGTTTTATTGCGTGCCTTGTACGAGTTGCGGCCCTGGGGAAGGTGTGGTCAAGCTCTGCATGAGTCACAGCGACACAGTTTGTGAGAATTGTATATCGGTAGGTAAACACAGCCCGTATGTTATTTCTTCCTAAGCTATCTAGACTATATTTATACATTTGCAAGTGAAGTTGCCCTTCATTTAGTAATTTATAAGAGAGAGGGTTTAACAATTTCTGTTGTGTCTCTAGCTATCTATTCAAGATCCCTCTAAATTAAAAGAGGTGGCCAAGAATGGTGTGTGCGTGCGTGTGTGTATGTGTATGTGTACTGATGTGTATGTGTATGTGTATGTGTATGTGTATGTGTATGTGTATGTGTATGTGTATGTGTATGTGTATGTGTATGTG
>JANVCJ010091183.1:0-10369 GCA_026413505.1 Epizoanthus ramosus
AAAGCCCTTTTCAAGGGAAATCTTATTCCTCCAAAAAGTCAAATTACGTATTTTAACCGATTTCAAACTGTACCGTATTAACGCGACATACATTGGCGAGGCTGGCATAAAATTACTAGACTTTCAGAACACAAAACAACGACTAGAAAGGGAGACCTAAAAAGTCATATTGCCGAACATCACGAACAGACTTGACTGACATAACACAGTTGACTGGAACTCTGCGGAAGGTTTAGTATATTCCAATATCCGTGAACAAAGAATTACACTAGAATGTTGGTTCACCAACTAAGAACAAAGATATCTCAACCTCTGTAAAACACTGCCCGCTCCTTACCAAAGACTCATTAGTGATGCAAAGCAAGTCGACCACACAACTACCGACACACGAAACTAGACCACACCGCTAATGACACCAACTTAATACAGTACGTCAACAATATAAATATCGCCTACATGACCAACTTTTCTCTATTTCAGTACTTTTAAGATGACTTCCACACAGGTTGTCGAAACGTCAATCACCAACAACAGTCCTTTTCAGGACTACACAAACCCGGACGATCACTCTGCTGTAAATTAATGTTTTATCATTATTTATATTATTATGATAAAATCTCGAATCAGCCGGCGAGTTTCTTCATATATTCGTTTAAAGGTTTTTACGAATCGTATAATTTGTGCAGCCCGTCGAATTTAGACGAGAGTCTCGAAAGGGGCTGTCAGAGGACTGTTCACGGTTAACCCCGCTGAGACCCTCCTATATGGTGTGTGTGTTGGGGAGGAGAGGTGGGGGCTTCTTATTGGCTTTAATCAACAATGACTTCCTTATGAGCCCAGCCATTGAGGTGGAGAGAATCGCGGGGCGCACCGAAAACCCCACGGCTAAAACCGAGCCTACCCGTGGGCTGGAAATATACATATCCTAGTTTTGCATTACGCAGATACTACTGAAACTCTAACACATGCTTTGATTTAGGTCGCCTTGACCAGTGTGAACAGCCTATTGTGCCGTACAGCCAAAATTAGTCAACAAACTGCAAAGAATACAAAACACTGCGGTACGGCTTGTGACCAAAAAAAAAAACCCGTCGATACTAGTTTTGTAGTGCGCAGCTCTACTGCATGCTCATAATAGGATATATACATTTTTAGTACATACTACGCGCGAACCTCCTTAAATGGCGTAATTTGATTGGTTCGCTAATGAACAGTATCCACTCGGGATAATGTTTGTAAATTAATCTGACCTAATGGAGCCGCGCGCGGTTTCCAAAACTCGAGTAAAATTACCAAATAAATTAATAAAATTG
Organism: Epizoanthus ramosus; assembly: GCA_026413505.1. Classification (NCBI taxonomy): domain Eukaryota; kingdom Metazoa; phylum Cnidaria; class Anthozoa; order Zoantharia; family Epizoanthidae; genus Epizoanthus; species Epizoanthus ramosus. Next base: position 1,314 of record JANVCJ010091183.1, read on the forward strand.
CACTTTTTGCCTTATATGTGATTTTTTCCTTGTAGTATGTACTAAAACAATTATTCACCTCAGGCTCAGTGAATAGTTGGGAAGAGCCCCCTCGACCATCGGTCTCGGGGGCTATTCCCTACTATTCACTTCGCCTTCGGCGAATAATTGTTAAGTATTCTGTACTTATAAAGTGCGCTACTGCGAGATAGATATGTTTATTGAAATCATACATAGAAGCTGAAACACAATGGTCGAGAGACTGGGTAGATTGAGTACCATAATTACACAGTATTAACTGAAGATGACCCAATGGTTGAAAACGTTTGTTTTTCAAACAGATAGTTTTACCATTTCATATGATATTTTAACCTAACGAAAAGTGTTTCTGTTAGTTATGGATAATAATAGTAGTATTTGTATAGCGCCTATTCCGGCCGGCTCTAGTCGCTTTACAAAAGCACACACTGGTCAAAAAAATAAAATATAATACGAGAATATTGAAGAAGCTAAAACTAGGAGATAAACAAAAATAATAGATTCTAGAGCAATTTCTCCGAGAATTTTGTAAGCGAAATTGAATATTTTTTCCGATAATGTCATCCGTGCTGACGTCATCCAATTGACTACAGTTGCTAAAACGTTTTTGGCCGGATTGGTAGGACAAATTTCCGAAAATCCTTGGAGATCGGAGGTCCAAATATCCCCTTCCCTTTTCCTTTTAAGGTATGATTGGATTTCTTACTGTAATAATCAACTGATCCGCTCAACGAAAACTTGATTTTCTGGACATCGCAATTTCAGACGTATTGCTCTAGTCATCATACTTAAGGTATGAGGCGTGCTAACTTACAAACATATATATCATTATTATATACGCTGTTTTTATACCTTTTAAATGCTTCAAAATTAATTTAGAAGCATTTAGTTTATGCTTCTTATCGGTATTATTTTGTAGCCTCTATCCCTAACCCTAACATGATATAATTGATGAAGTGAAATGATTGGTAGCAACAATTGACCAAAACAAAAAAGATGGCAACTGGTACATTTATCCATAATTCTTAGAGAACGAAAATCCAAAAAACCCTCATAACACTGCACTGAAAGGTCCTAAAAACTTCAAAACCTAGCATTCACAATGTTTTCAGTACAGGGACGAATTTAGCAAAATTATACGGCTTTCTATGTGCTAAACGTACAGCCGCCATCCTTTTATTATGCTCAATTGATACAAGTGCAGGGTTAAGACGCAACGCAGCCCCACTTGTAGTTGCAGCCACACTGCCGCTGACACTACCAATCTCTCATTTGTTCGCTGTGGCGGTTGCTTTTCGGCGTGATTTCTTGGCTTTCTTCCTAACTTCTGACCCTGCTTCCAACCTTTTTGCCACAATACTCTAGAGCAAATTACGCATGCGGTCTGGGGTAAACGGCTAAAATTACGGTATTGCAGGCTCAGCAAGAATAAAGAGGGTCCGTACCTGACCGTCACCTGACCGTTTACACGTTGCCATAAAACTCAATAAACCTGTTGTACGGAGCCAATTTGTAGCCGCACCGTTCCGATAAAAGTCATTGCAGCCTATGGCCCCTTTTCGTTAGTAAATTACATCGGGTAAAGTGTCGTTTACAATCAGAAAATTATCTGGACCGTGTCACTTTTATCTGACCCGTTCTGGAATTTTTCGCTCGCGTAAATGGGCCTCCTATCGTGACAACGCGCAGAGATTCATTTTCCTCTACCTTTGCTCTAGCTTACACCAAGTACCAAGATACTTGGGCCCAGGTCCCAGGACCGGGAGAGGGAGAACAAGGATCCGCCATTTTGGGTAAATGCTAGAACGCCCTTGACCGAGAAGGGGTTAGGTTTATTGTTAGGCCCAGGGAAACTGGTAACTAATTTAGGGCATTTTGAGAGATGGAAACGAGCATTAACCGCCATTTTGTGTATAATCGCACGATGTTAGGCTCACATTAAATCCTGATTCATCAGTGGATCACCGTACTATTGATTTAACGTCACAGATCATTATACACTCCAACAAGCTGTTTCCCAAGTAGTCTCTTTAAAATATATATTTTCAGTAGCGAAAGAGATATCATCTGCGATGGAGGTCCGTTTTGAGACCTCTCAGCAACAATTTACAGAACGAATTTTGGCATAGTGGAAGCAGCGGTGAAGCGTGCAAAAACAGACCACTGTATACATTCAAAAGCAAGAACGACAAGCTTATGACCGCCAAAGATGTCCTTCTCTGTAACTGCATCAGTGTTTCCTCGACTTTCAAGCCCGAACTCACTTCACCAGAAATAAATTCCTTCCCGTCACCCAACTGGATTCGTTTTTGTCTGCAATTTTGATGACCTTGATACGCTTACTAATAATCACTGACAATACCTTGTTCGATTGCCGTCTTTTGGCACTTTCCATGCGTTTGAAGCCTGAAGAAATGTCCGCGCGACGGTTTTAACTTCCTTCCGTCAGTTTTCAGAACTCGTCCGGCTGGTCTATCTTACGGAGCTGGAGTGAAAGAGGGAAATTAATTCAGGTGACCACACCAAAGCTCAATCCCGCCAATTCGGGTCCTGTTTTAAGAAAAGTATACATGTAGTTGTTTATTTATTCTGAATGCTCGCAATTTGTGCGTTTGGTTTCTTTCCTGGATTGAACTAGCTTTGGGTGCGGATGTTACTAAACCAGGAGGTTGAAGCAGGGGGTCTCGGTACTAACGGTCAGGAACGACGAGCAGAGACTAGGACTGGACAGGTAATCCAGTCTTCAATCTGGATATCGCGGATGTGGTCGGTCTGCGGTGATCAACATGGCTTCCGAGGATTTTGAGTTTCGTTCATTATTCATTATTCATTATTACCTTTGCTTGGGAACGTAACTTAATAGCAGAGGCAGAGCCAGAGGCCACAGCAATTTATTTGACTGGAAAAAAGAATGGCTTTTTGAAACTCGTAGTTGTGCATTTCTGTGATCAAGTGGGAATCCTACAAACAAGTCTTCATGCAAGTAGTTGTTGTGCTGATACTTGACGGTACGCCGACAAAAATTATGGAAATTATAGAAATTATAGAAATGTGGATTTTCTTCATGTGCTTACCATATATAATGAATAGTCTTCTATTCGACCATTGGTGCACTCCGTACAGTTCGCACCCACGCTTAGGCACATTTTTGGCACATTTCCGTATATAACTCGCTATCTTGGTGCAAATATTTTAGAAAAAAAACGATGGAATAAGGACACGATTGCAGCTTCTTTGCAGTACAGTAGTAAAACTGAGTCCCTGTTGTCAGGCGCCATCTTGAAAACTGGGACTCTTTCTCTCTGCAGACCTCTTCTCGGCAATTTTAAGACGTTAGTACCCACACTCCCCGCTCCCCGCTCCCCGCTCCCCGCGCGCTCCCTGCTCCCCGCTCCCGATTTTCGTAACATCCTTTGCGTACTCACTCCAGTTTTGCCCAGCATTTGGAGCCTGCCTGTTACTCCAAGAGTTGATACTCGTGGTTTACGGTCTTCCTAGAATTTTCCAAGCTTGGTGAATCTTAGCTGCTTTTTCAGTTTTTATAGAACATTTCTTCTATTGGATCAAAGACCAATAAACCGAGTTGTTCTTGTTATTGTTTGTCAGTATTGTTGTTTCTGTTGTTGTTGTTGTTGTTGTTGTTGTTGTTGTTGTTGTTGTTGTTGTTATTATTATTATTATTATTTTGTTGTTGTTGTTGTTGTTTTTATTGCTGTACGTTGTTGTTGCTGCTGCTGCTGTAATTAAAGTAGCCAGCCACGCCTTTGTCACACGTCAGAAATATCCGAAGGTTCTCGGTATGTTTTGTATAAACTCGTAATGTTTGTTAATCATAAAGGCCTTGAAGTTTTACTCCCCACAGACGTCTGACGTCACACCTCACACCTGTCATCTCCGTCGTGCCCTTGCTGGTACGACAACGTTTTCCTGTTTTGAAAGTGGTTCACTAGGCCGTATTTATTTCCCATTGTGTCTCATCTGTGCACATGTCTTGTGATTCTTTGTTTCTCGGGCGATAGCCTATAGCGGGATTGTCTCCTCAAGAATTACCTTATCAATTCACGGACTTGACAGCACTGTGACACAATTATGTCGAATTTAGAACTGGTTTCTGAGCATTGACATTTTCCTTCCTGCCAAAAGGTGTTTAGACGAAGCTATAATTTCACCAAACGTGTTGGGATTTTCCCCTAAGGCAGATGAAAACACAGTTTGGGAAAAATCCATCTTGCCAAGTATCCAGCACGATTGCATTGATTTGATGTTGACTGGTTTCAACTCGCTGCCAGGATTTTAATTCGTTCTATTAGTATTATACATCAAGAAGATATGGCAACAACCCGTAGAATTGGACTTACGAACCGCATAAGTCAAAGTCGGAGGATTTCGAAAGAGGAGGATTTAAGTGGACTACGAATCAAGAAATATTCAAGACCAGAAGACGACATTTACTGCTCACCGACGTTTTATCAGAACTCGCAAAATAATGAAATCGTGAGAAAGTTGTCTCGCACTGAGAACCTCAGTACTCCCAGCAATGTCGCCAGTCTTCCAAGAAGAAAAATCTCGGTGTACGCGAGACCGGAGCCATTGGAAAGGAAGATTGTCAATTCACCAAACTCAGTGAGCATGTCGAAGTGTAAAGACTTCTTAATAAGCTACGAAACTTGGATACAAATTATTATTTTTTTATTGATATTTTTTGTCTCCATTTATATTATTTTCATCGAAGGACAGAGTTTGTTTGCCAAATGAACAATGAGGAATAGACTAGTTGCTGTCAGATGCGACTTAAAACATAGTTCCACTTTATCACAACATGTGGTGCGGCTTTTGAAGTCTGGAAATCCTCAATAATTATTCAAACTGAGGGATTATGACTCTATTTACATTTTGGGTAGATAAGATAAGATAAGGTGTTGTGAATACTAAATCTCATGTATATTTAAATTTTACTCGTTCTTCCTGTAGAATATCAAAACTTATTAGTACTAGCACTGACTTGATCTTAAAAGCGAGATCTGTAAATGTACAACAACAACTATCAAATACACACACAAAATATACATAACTTAATGACGCAGAGCAAAACAGAAAACTTAACAAGAAAACTGAAAATGTCGCATTGCGCTCGCTAATTTGGCGCCATTTCATCATCTCTACGTTATATGACTTGTCATTATGTTGAGCAGTTGGAAAGTTGGAAAGAAAACAGATTGAAAACGCTCGCCAGCGGGGCCATTTGCATGGAATAGTTCACACATTCATGTCGCAAATTAAAACCCCACAATTTATCAGAAACATGGCAAGTGTGGTTTGCAGCATATCACGGGTCGCATCACGTACATTTTTTCCAAGAATTGCACGGTGTGGTCCGGTCACTATATCCTGAATTTTGGCGCGTTTGCCGTTCGGCGCCAGTCGGCGTCCACGCGTTTCCTTATTCTGCGCGAGCTGTGTGTGTTTTGGCGTTTGGTAGCATCGCCTTTACGTGAAGCGTCAACCAAAATAAATGGCCTACACTCTTAATACATCCCCGACGTTTTCCATTCAAGATATAGTGGCTAAACTCTAGAATGCAGGTAAAATATCCAAGATGAGATTACTGCTATAAGATTAAGTTCTAGATTAGAAGACCACTGAGTTTCATGGCTGGGAATGATTCGTTTCCTTTTCTTGAGATGTGAACCTTTGTTTTCGAGATTTCACTGAGGAGTACATTCAATGTACATTGTGAACTATCTGGTGTCAAATGGCTTTTAATAATAATTTTGCCTCTGTTTTAAGAAAGAAGGAACAAAAACATTTATTCCACAAAATAAAACGAGGATTTGTATGCAAATAGACGCTTGCCTCGTCTAGATTTAAAACTTGTTCGAAAATGTTCTCAAAACGAATGAAATTTCCTGACGTTGTCAATGGTATATTGAAGGTTCACTGATGTTGGCTGGCTTGTCTCCTCTGGCTGTGACCTCACACGGCTTGTGAATGTCATTAATAGTTAAACTGTGAACTATATAGTTACAATCCTTTGTGATAAGAATACTTCACCGCGAGAAAGGCGTCTCCAGGTAATGAATTATATAGTCCGCTGCTCTACTCGTGCGGTCGAGTATAACAAAAAAAGGATTAAAGTTTGGTTGATGGAGTTGTTGGTTGTGGCCTCTTCTGAACTGATCAAAAGTAACTGATGTTTGTAGATTTTGTAGTGATAGACAGCATTTGATCAAAGCCTAATAATATTTTTCCCAAACGATGGATAACTGCTTTGGTTTAATTTCACGATACGTCTAGTTTAATTGGAAGAAAATAGAAAATAATTTCGACAAGGGAACGTTTGCTTTGCTGTACATTTGTTTCGAGGTATCTTCCTTTAATAGTAGAAAAATATTGTAAATGAACGAAATAATAAATCAATATATATATATATATATCAACATGAAATATTTTAAAAGCATATAAGCGATGTTCAACAATCTTAGTTATTGGAACATTTGTCCATCGACCACTTGTTTGATAATTTTTGGCAAACTCCGATCTAACAGCATTGCTCTATATATTCTGTTTACATTTGTCTTTTCTTGGTACTAGCAAATGAATATTAATCCTATAGTTAAACGAAAAAGACCAGTATGCCTTTATTTTGCGAAATATATTCAATATCTGCCACTCAAAACTGCCAACGGGAAAGCCCATGCAAATTCACCGCCTTTGAAAGTTAATGACAAACAACCGAAACTATTATGGTTCATCAAGAAGTGCGGGCAGGTGAAGGGAACTCTACGGATCAAAATAATGTAATTGATTATTTTAAAACATCTAGCTAAACTGAACTTTATTTCCAGCTAGTAGTTTATCGTTCTAGTCTCAATCCCAGTATTTCAATCCCAAAAACGGCGCGACTCTTTTGTGTATTTTCTTTTAAATACTATATCCTTTACAGTAAACTCTTCTAAATATACTTCAGTATATATACAAATCCAACCTTGTTACGAACGACATAATTACAAGTAAACTGGAATTTGTTTTGAATAGCAATTTATTATCTTAGGCTTCGCTAATTTTATCGTGGAGATAGAGTGTGCCTTTTGTTGTATCCGCACTTGAAATACAGTAGTTCGATCTTCGCGTAAACGAAAGATTAAATCTCCCAGTATGAATGTTCCGCGGAATGGTACATCTGGCACATGCAGTATATATTATTGTAGTGTTGTGACTCTAATAGAACTGATGACTATAAATCTATACCGAACCACAATCAGCTACCTGGGGTTCACATCTATTATCATCGGATCAGCAATAAAGAGAGCTTACAAATAGAATATATTATTGGTATATGGACCAAAAGACTAGACTATTTTAAAAGAACCCGAGTGCACACTCCCCGGATATTTATATATCCACATTTGGAGTGTACTTATTTCTAATATTTGATTTGCCCAAAACTCCTTCGAAAACAAATTTTCTTCAATCTCATCAATCTTCCCTGGCACCCCCTTTTTCTAAGTATTCTTCAAAAAATCTAGGACTGGTACTCTTTATAGCGCTGCATATCTAGTTTATTATATTCACATGTTTCGTTTATATTCAAATTATTGAAGAGCGATTTTTTCACTTTGTCATCAATATAAATAGCTGAATCCGCAGTTTGAATTTTTAAACTGTGTTTATAAATAAAATAAACATCGATCAATCTATTGTTACGTGCATTTGTTACGTGTTTGTCCATAAAGTGCCGCATTCTTCAGAAGTGGAACTGCAAGAAACTCAGACCGGTATCCGAACTTTTGAGCACTGACTCAGAAGCAATTTTTTGTATGGATTTGTAGCATACTTCCTCACACGTTATTTTAGATTTTGACGCGACGCACAACGACTAAAACGATGTTAATTTCATGCGTTTGAATCCTATATATTAAAACAGGAAAATTTCAAAGTTACACGGTACAAACATTTGCGCAGGTTTTTAAAACCGCTCTGGATCTGCAACGTTACAGGGGCCGGGCATTTGACCCCTGAGGAATCTCCCCATAGCGGGGCATTTGACGAAGGAATGGGCTTCCATGGCCGGAATTTTGACAAAAATAAATAAAAAATGTCAAATGCCCGGGGGTCTGCCCGGGGGGGGGGATGGGCACTTTTGGAATTGACTCATACATAAGCGTGGTATAAAATTATAAAAATTTGATTGATAGCGAGTGTTCTTGCTGCACAGAGCTGAACGGCTGCATAAACTGATGAAGCGACCTTGTTACACTGCCTTCTGACGATCTGTGATGCTCATCGGACATAAAATGTTTCGAACAAATTGTGGAGCTGGCGGTAGGAAACCATGATCTCGTCACAACGTTACAAAGTCTACCCATTTCTTTCTTCTTTGTCTGGCAGGAGCCGAGTCATCAATTCATCATTTGCAATTTACAGGATAATATGAAGGGCAATGCGTTCTCTTTTAAGAGAACGCATTGACTTAAAAGTCTGGAGTGTTACTGGACCATCCAACAACACGTCGTGTAGGCATTTAGAGCAAGTTGTTCCCTTCGAAACGCACAGATATAACTCTATTATCTATACTATATAACATTGTACATTGCACAATCCGCGAGTCCCTGGGTGCACGTCGCACTATTGCTTTGCAGTCCGACCACATGTGGTGTTTCGTGAAGCAAGTTTTCAGAGATTTCAGAGACTTCAACGCGCTATAAACACTCAAGGATTTACGCTAATTCAAAAATGGGGTTAGTTGCACTTCAACATTAAAAGAACATTTCATCACTTTTAATTCTGCCCACAATGCCTTCTACTTGTAGAAGTAGCCACACGCAGTCCTAGACTGCCTATTTTTATGAGTGATGTTACGGTTTTCGTGCGCTAAGAATTATGGGTAAATGTACCAGTCGCCATCTTTTTTAATTATGGTCAATTGCATTGGATCGAATAAATATATTACACTCTGAATTATAGAAAGGAGGCATAGGACACGATATGAAAATAATGTAGTGGTCTGTTCTGATGTAGAATTGTTAGCTAGCAATGAA
>JANVCJ010091194.1:0-10369 GCA_026413505.1 Epizoanthus ramosus
GAGTTTTACAAAAATGTGAAAAGTTAAAAATTTGGGAACTAGACTAAGAAGGGGAAAAACAAAACAATAATCATACAACTGTGTCGAGCTTTAAAAATTGCTAAATGTATACATGAACCTTATATTTATAGGTCAACACTTTCATGAGATATGACTTTGCACTATTGGGGGGTCCCTGAAAGACTATACCACCAATCTTGGGAATGGTCTTGTCGAACACATTAACAATATTCTTGACAAGGTTCTCTAGACAAAAGCCATTATTTTCACAGATACGCTTGACTATTCTGGTACTATTGTAAATGCTATGAAACTCTGTGTCATTCTTGGCACGAAAGAATTCACAACACTGTTCAAAAGTGAAGTCGAGATAGTCGTGCTTCACTAACTCAAAGGCTTTTTCAGTAATGATCTTATAACTTGCCTTAGAGTAAATTTCCAGAAAGTCCTCATCCTTGGCCTTATTGCACAATTTGATGAGTTCTTGAGCATCATCGGCACCTGTTTGGAGGATCGTTTCCTTTATGTTGTCCAGGTCTTTCTTACATACATGCTCTCTGCTCTCCTTCTTCTCGTCTCGATTCTTGATGTAGTTCTCCATGACTTCTTTCTTGCAAAGATTTCTGACGGCTGGCAATGTTGATGAACACTTCTGGTATATCAATCGACGTGGTTCTGTATAGCAGTATTGGAGGATTGCTGGCAAGTCCTTAACTTTCTGAAATTGTACGAGGCTGTCCTTGCGTCGGAACCACTTGCAAAAGCTCGTGTCCCAATAATCCCCATTAACACCAAGAACGTAGTGATAGTGGGCGCCAACAATCTTACTACCCGCACAAGGAACCCCATCGTCTACCAAATGCTCGAAGACGAGGATCTCTTTTATAGTGGTGTTTGACGCGAGCTTATCGAGTACACCGTTGAAGGTGCGGGAAACACCACAATAATAGTTTGACGACTGGCATGTGTGGATCTCGTCGTCCTCCCGTATGTAGATGGTCTTGTTGTTATAATAATTCTTTCTCTGTCTTGTGTGTACGCCATTTGGAAGTGTCCATATAGGCTGTTCGTTAATATAATTCTTACTGGCTCTGGCTGGTGATTCTCCATAGTTTGCACCACGACCGGCGAGAGCTCCGCCTTCAGGGAAGCTCATCTTGCAACTGATTTTTTTCTGACCGGTCACTCCTTTTATACCCTCATATGACATCATCTTGAATCTGATTGGTTGACACCGGATGATTGACAGGGAACCTATTATAGTGTTGAATCCAGGTCTTCAACTTTTTGTTCAAATGTGGCCCAAGTAGTATTGTGAGGGCACGAGCACACCCACTCCCTGGGAGCCGTATTTTGTTGTGGCAGGCCTCCACTCCCGTCCTGCGAACAACAGTTGGTAGTAGTTATAGAGCCCAGTGACAGCCCCACCCACCCCCACTGGCCTATGTTTTTGTCACATCAACCAGCACACCCACCCCTGAGTAGTCTATTTTGCCTCCCTACCCCCTCCCTAAGGAAAACAGCTGAAAGACGCTCAGAGATGGAGGAGACTGCCTCAGTCTCCATTGGGTTACGTTCTTGTTATGCAAGGTATGAGTTGTTATGAACACTTTGACATGCTCTTTCATTTAGGTTATTGTTACACATTGTCACGAAAATTGCCACAGTTCAGTGTACTTGCATGGCTCTGCAAGTTTTTGACAGCTCGTCAGTCATGGAAGGAGGTGGGCTAAATTCAGTGACATACTTGCATGGCTCTGCAAGTTTTTGACTGCTCATTAGTGATGGAGGATGGTGGGCTCGATTCAGTGATGTACTTGCACGGCTCTGCACACTTTTGACAGCTTGTCAGTGATGGAAGAAGGTGGCCTAAATTCAGTTGTGTTCTTGCAGTGACGTGACGTCTTTTAACTCACATCAAATAGTAGTTAAGAAAGCTGCAGACATAGTTGGCAAACATAACTTAGGTCGTGCTTCCACAGCATTCTTCATTGTGTCCCTGCAAATATTCCTCAACAGCTTTGCCATTCCTAACGAACCACTCGAAGGGAAGCTGGTAATATAATATCTTTGGGTATGGTTTAAAAGTCTTGCTGAATGACCCGAGTTAGCTTGCATGCCTTCTCTTCAAAGAACATTTTGAATCAACCCAGTTGTCATAAGTGTCGCTCTGCACCAGCCTTATCTTTTTCTCGTGTTGAAAACATTTAAAGGCCTGGTTTAGTCACTTACCAAAGATGAATGTGTTGCGAAGGTGATAGTTTTTCACAGTCTTAAAACACCGAACACACGCAGTGTCATTGTCTGCTCTTCACTGATTGGAAAGTCGACAGGTAAATCGTGGTGCAAGTCAGTGGTGGTGACATTCAAAGACACTTTCAGTTCTGCTACCAACTGTTTTGCGTTGGACTCGACAGCCTTTTTTCGGGACTAGTGGTTCTTCAAACAGTTGTGGGATGTTGGGACAGCCAATTGTTTCTGGCCAATCCTCAAGCACTTTCACTGCTTTGTTGGTAGCATCGACTTTAAAGAGACTAAGAGCCCCATTTCTTTGGATACAGCAATTAGAATATAACATCATCCAATATTTCTCTAAAAAGCATATTATAGGAAGAATCCATTAACCACATCGATGTCAAAAACGTCTTCTTGGCCAACTATGTCAATATCATCTTCCGTGAAATGAACATCTTCCAAAGATCAGAGAGGCCGCTGCTACAAGCCATATCAGCACTGTCTTTCTTAAGTTGTTTATAAGGCAAGAAGCAATGGGTAGATTGACAGATCTAACAGATGCTTCAAAGCTCAGCCAATGTGTCTTACAAGCTTTCTGGAGTTTGGTAATCACAGTTTTCTCCCCGTTTTGACTGAGATTGACTTCGTTGACATTGGCCTGGATCTTAAGGAAAGTGTCCATTTTCTTGGGGGAGTTCTCAAATAGATGCCACACCTGTTTTAGATAATTATGTACATCGTCCATAGCCTTCATGTTAGACTCATTAGATGAGTCAACAGTAGCTAAAGCAAGTCTATGGCAGACACAATGAAATGTGATATTGCCGATGTAGAAGTGCAGCAAGGCCATTCTTCTCCCCTGTCATTACATTAGCACCATCGGTTCACATCGTGGTAAAGTTCTTAGGATCTAGATTTTTCTCTTGTAACCCTTTAAGTAATAATAATAATAATAATAATAATAATAATAATAATAATAATGTTTTTAAAGTGCCTATGTCTAAAAAATTCAAAGACACTGTTTACATAAACTACATAAAATTAAAAGGTGTTCAAAACAAATTTTGAAATAAAAATGTCTAGATTTAAAAACATCAAGGCTGCAACTATTTTGAATAGAAACTGGAAGGTGGTTCCACAGTTTGGCCGTAGAGATTAAGAACGAATGATCTGCCATGCTTTGTTCTGCCCTCGATAGTGTTCTGGGAATGTAAAGTTTGAGGTAGTAAGGCAGCCTTTAAAGTCAGAGCATTGGCACTGGAGCTTTTGCCACTTAACAAGTTTGTCGTGAAAAGGAACTTGATGTGTTTCGTCATTTTCTGATCCAGGTACTGTATAAAAACATATCCTTTGTTCTTGAACAGAGACATCTGTCAAGATCATCTAAGAGCAACCCAAAACATCTGGTCTTCCGAGCAGTTGCCAAAAATGACTTAGCTACTGCATCACCCAAAGTCAGCATAATTTCCCTCTGTACTTTCTGACTTTCTTACTTTCTGCACCTTTCCGTGAGCAATACGATTATATTAGTTCCTCGATTATGCTTCTTAGTGATGAAATGACAATGATGGAAGCAATGGTGGCTGAATTCACAGCATCCCGATCACTGACTCGAGCAATTGTTTGCTTAGCTTCAACAAAGACCTGGAATATCAAGCTCTTCCCGAAGCCAGTTGGAAGAACGGCAAATACGTCTCTTTCTTGCAAAAGAGATAAGACTGCTTCTTTTTGCTCTCTTTTTAACACGATTGCATTCAATTTCTCTTGTGCGATCGCATCCAAACCAACATCCATCACCTGCATTACAGTCTCTTCCAATCCTGTATTGCAGTCTATTTAGCCTTTAGCTTTTATTTACCAGTTCCCACCAGATTTACTTTGCGTCTCGTTATTGATAATCATCCTCTTGATGGTGCGAACATTTTAACACCTGTCAAAAATCTAGCCAATGGGACTTTTGTGTTGACAGGTCACCGTAAAATGCCTGTACAGAAGTCAATATGCAGAAGCAACAGTCTCTTCCCTCCGCCCCACTATACCACTCTCTCGCCCCCATTCATTTTCCTGCTGTCCAGGCATCTCGATCTTGGCGTCTTGATCTTTGGACTCCTGGTGAAGGAAGACACTGTCTTACAGTCTATGAAGTAAGAAGATCTTCATGATAGTCTTGTTGTAATTATGGATTTTTGTAATTGGTACAAGAAAATTAGAAAATGCAGATAGTATCATATCGAGATGGTATTCATAAAATGAACAATGCTTTTTGCGTAAAAATTAGATCTGGCAATTTAAGAATGTTTAGTTCGTAAAAACGTTTGCTTGTGTGTGCATCAAACTTGGAAAAGGTTATTATCTTAATTGCTTTCTTTTGTAAAATATCGATATTTTTCAAAGTTGTAGGATCTGTGCTTCCTCATGCAAGCAAACCATACAGCAAGAAAGGATATATAATTGCATAATACAACTTGATTAATACAGAAATGTTAGTCTAATGTCTTATTTTTGCTTCATTAAAAATTCAAATTTTAAGTTAGCTGTTAGGTCTATAAGATTATCGTAATTAGCTTGCAGGCTACGTACATTACAATATAGAATGGAAAGGCAGTTTCTTTGGGAGGTTATTTCTGGATTATTGTGAAAATCATGTATATCAAAATAACTGAAATTTGTTTTATGAGTGAGGAAATTACTTCATTGCCTTCCATGTTTTTGGAGCATTTGCAAGGAGTATTTGAATTAAAAGATAAATTGAGTAATTTATTTTGAGAGAGAGCACTAAAAGGAAAGATGGAATTTCTACAAGAAAGACAATACCAGCTATCACTTTCGGAACAATAGCGATTATGCTGATCTTTGTTAGCTTTCTGCACTTAAAGGGGTAGAATTGGTAGCCTGTGTGGCCCGGCATTTTAGATAGTAATATAGGAACATGAGCGGCGAAGCGAAGCGAGCTGCGAGGGGAATGGGGAGAGAGAGAGGAAAGAATGCCTGCCATCAAGCCCCCTCTTACCAGGTTTATTTTATGTGCCGTAATTATGCATAATAATTTTTATGCAAATAACTTTTAATTATGAATATAATTAATGATAAACGGAAGTTAAATTGTGCTATTAACGGAAGTGAAGATGACAACCTGTCAAACTCAGGTGGAACAAAACAAACCCCAAACAAATATAAATCCCGGAGAAATCTGCAAGAGATGTTCGGTATAGGATCTAGGAAATGGCTGCGAGCTCAGTTTTAGTCTCAACTCCTAAGAAAGCAGTTAGACGAAGAGGTCCAAAACCGAAAGAAGAAAGTGTCAATGACTACTGTAGAATTTGCAGCTGTAGCTTCAAAGTTCAATTCGGCAATTCCCAGTGTTCAACTGAAAATCTGTTCAAGCCATCAGGGAGGAAAGAAAGTGCAGGCTTGATTCTCGCGGACGCTTGCTGCCATCTTGGCGTTTCTATACCCAAGTCCACAGAACTTTCGGATAGAGTTACAAATTTGTATTACTTTTCTACAAGTGCTATGGCCATACAAAATATGCGTATGTTACCTTGCTTTATCTAGTTAAAGTCCAAGCAGTTTCAAGCCCATTCACTTACACACAATCGTTTTTATAACAGATATGGAGGGAAAGGCAAAAATATTTCATTAGATCTCAGAATGGAGCAGCTAAACAAGATACTAAAGTCAATGTGGCGTGCATTGGGAGCAAATCTTGATGAAAGTAATGCTGCACGGGTTGCAAATGCAATAGAAGGCCTGGAGCTGATCCTGTGTTCCGTAGACAAAGATTGTTCTCTGATTGGAAGGAAAGGATACCGCTCCAAAAAGAAGGCAGTTGAAACAGTGAAGCAAATTGTCAGTGATCTTGTCAGTAATAATGTTTTCCTCTACACACCAAATCGAGCAGGGTACCCTTCATTTTCAATGGCCAAGTCGAATCTGTTGCAAACTCTGGACTACAGAGATCTTCATAAATGGTTGACAGACCGTCTCAAGGAATGGGGAGTTATATTTCAGAATTAAGTTGTCTGAACTATCAAGAACTGTTGTTGTAAATATAGCTGTAGTAATATTTAGTTTAATCATTACCATTTCCCATCCTTGAAAATACAAGGTGCTTGGTTCTGAAAATAGTCAATGCTTTGAGATTCTACTACATTAACATATTTAATTCTTTAAATACTGGTAGTTAAAAGTATTTGTGCCAGTGAGTGAGACACAAAACCCAACAATTTCAAAACAAGAAT
The DNA here is from genome assembly GCA_026413505.1 of Epizoanthus ramosus. NCBI lineage: Eukaryota > Metazoa > Cnidaria > Anthozoa > Zoantharia > Epizoanthidae > Epizoanthus > Epizoanthus ramosus. The sequence continues at coordinate 6,477 of JANVCJ010091194.1, forward strand.
TGGGAATGACACGACTTAAGATTGTTACATTTTGGTGCACTGTGAAGGAGCCTGAACTGTTTTTTACTATAAATGAAAATTTTTGAAATACAATTATGTCTAAAGTAGAATAAAAACAATCAATGAGCAGATGTTATCTTATAAGTACAAGATTGGACCTTTTGTCATTCTTTAATATTATGCATACATGTACACACATTACCATTCATCTTCCATGATATAATATAGTTTACAACAAACATTTTATCTTTTCAAGCATCAGAAAAAATTATAAAATTAAAACTCAACAAAGGGTTGTTTATTTGCCAATGGGTTTTTAACCAATTTGGTAATGGTTAAGTTGTTTATAAATGTAAACAGGACACTTGGGTTAACACCTGAATGATAATGTGTAAATTAGCTTCAATCATGAATGATCCAATACATTGTGGTATTTTAACAGAAACCCAGTATGTAAACTGGATATGACAGGCAAACTCAGTCTACAACTGAGGAATTAAACCCAATCATGTGTTAAAATTTTAGCCCTGGGTGCTAACCCACTTTGAAACAACTGGGCCCTGGTATTTTACCTGACTAGAAAATTTTATGTTTACAAAAGGAGATATTGGATGGCAATTGCAAATATATTACATTGCTTTAAAATATCTTGGTGTAATTGATCATAGAACAGTCAAGGAAAGGTCTTACATTTTGTGAATGTAAGATCCTTGACAATGCTGTAAGAAAAACATATTTAACAGCTTTAACTACTACTTGGCATACAGGCATTCCAATGTTCTAGTTAGGCCATAGAGAAAAACATGTATTAAAGCAGCAAAACTATGAGAATGAGTCATGTTTCTCTGTATGAATAAGACCTGCCACACACTAGCTGATTTTTCGCCTTGCCATGAGACTGCTGAATTGTTTTCACGATCAGATTTGTCAAGCTGCAGCTCATAACACACTACACTAGTTGGTGTTTTGTCGATGCTTTTGAAATTGATATTTGAACAGTTGTTGTTGCTAACATCTTAACCTCTTTGACAAACTCCATATACTGTATAAGAAACACTTCAAATTAGCTGATTTTCTGTCACCAGTAAAAATTGGCATTCTTCCAAAAAAACATTGGCTAGTGCCAGGTTAATTACTACAGTTGAACCATACTTAACCTAGGAAAAGGTCAAAACCAGTTGCATGAAGTCAAAACTGTATCCTAACAACATAACTAGTTGCCTATTTATTTAAGTGGTTATAAATCAAGCATTTCTAATTCAAGGTCGCTACCTTCTGTGTCTGTGAAATCAAGATCACAATTGTCATAACCATTGAAGTAAATGTCAACATTGTCTTCAACCAACAATTTCAAAATACCATCAAAACTAGGAACATCTTCAAAGATTTCATCAAGGATTTCCAATATTTTTAGGCCATGTCTTACTGAAAACACTGGCAAGCAATTGTTAACATCATCAAACGTAAATAATTTGTGACAATTTTCAGTTATGCTGTCGATAAGCTCTCCAGAAAAGCCATGCGATGTAGTTGTCCCAAAGACACTGCATCCAGCAGCCATGGAATTGCTAACCTCAAGAAATGCCTCTTTGACATCTTTCTTATCCTCTTCACTGACTGACCTTGTCTTGGCAATGACTTCTGGTGTAGTTTGAGAGGGGGATGGCTGTTCAAAAGGGAGTGATTCACCACAGCTAGACTCTCTACAGTCACATGAGCTTGCACAGTTAATACAGCAGTTGTGCCCAGTATCCAGTGGCTCTACATTTTTATCAAATGGTTTATAGGCTGAAACCCGAAGACAACCTTTTGCTTTTACAAACTCCTTGACGTCGTCTTCACAATGGCTGAGCTGTTGGCCATAATAGATGGTGATGACATGAGCTTGATTGCCATGCTGCCCAGCTCATCCTGCTTCTTGATGGTAGTCAAGCAGTGTCCTTGCAGGGCCCCAATTTATAATGTATCGAATATCTGGAAAATTCACCCCCATGCTTAGAGCTGTACTTGCAACAATTATTCTCTTTAAACCATTTTCACTTAACGACTTCAACACCATATCCTTCTGCCGAGGCCATGAGACTGAAATATTCCGATCAGCAAATCCTCCTTTTTTGATGATGTAGGGGGTAGGAATGCAAATTCCCCTAACTTGACCATCAAATGGTTCACAACAACAGCAATGTCTTTAAAAGTGTTACAAAATATTATTGTTTTTGGCATTGCTTCGCCTAACTCCTTCACCATGCTCACAAGCCAATCCAGCTGTACATGAAGGTATTCCTTAGCAGTTTTTGTGACTGACATATGCAGGTTTTTTCGATTAGGACTGATAAAAATTACAGTTGGTTCATTCATTACAAGTTCCCTGCAAATAACCTTTTGTGTTTCTCTGTCAGCTGTTCCTGTTAGAGCTAGGACTGGAACCCCTGTAATGAATTTTAGAAAATATTTTATTTGGTGAATTAAAAATTAAAACAATTCGTGTTGCAAAGAAGCATGAAATTCTTAATTTCTTATAGCAACTTTTGTTCCAGGTCAAAACATTATATAAACGTTTGTTGAATGTCACCTGGATGGAAACTGAATTTGATAAACTATAAACTAATAAAGGACTAGTTATGTTTTTTATAAATCCAGCCACAAATACAAGGAAAACATAAAAAAAAAATATATTACTGCCATTAATAGCTATATGTTATGAATCATAAAATGTAGCTTTTCATGACTGTTTACATACCTTCCTTACAAAGAGATCATATCGTTGCCAGTTTACTGTAGGCACTTCTGAATGGCACTTTCACTTTACGTTCCCCTTTCGACTTCCTCTTTCTGCAGATACAGTACCGCTCAAATGTAACCTAACGTTGACCCGCGGGATTGTCCCGTCATCCCTCGGGTCTGTCGCGTATCCCTTGTTAAACGGGATTTATCCCGAGGGACTTGTCCCGTTCCTGTCCCGTTGCTCAAAGAGTCCCTCACTGACCCGAGGGACAGAAATCAGTCGTGCGTTCAGTTTGTCCCGCAAAGTCTCGATCAATAGAATTTTCTTTGATCACAACGTTTATCAAAGAAACCAGGTCGTTGTACTTGTAGCGGGAAAGTATCAAGAAATACAACCGGAAAAGCGCAAAGTTCACTGCAATTCGATTGAGTACGTATTCACTGACTGCGGAGTCCTGCTTATTCATGTTTATTTCCAGCAATAGCCAACGCATTCGCTGACACACCACATAAATCGACGCTTTTGAATAATATAAATTTTGTTCTCTAGGTCGGCGCCGTTTAATATTTTTGTTGCTTTTCAAATTCGTAGTTTATTACACAATCGACCGAACTTGAAAGTGCTACCATTAACAAATTGAAATGTATGTATAGTAAGTTAAATCGTATCTTGTTCTTTTTGGGGCGGTTAGTTTTGTATTCTGTTGTCAGTTGAGTGTTGTGGTGAGCTGAGGTTTTTCAAGCCGACCAAGATGCATTAGTGATTTTTTGATGCGAAACCAAAACACTGCGCATTGCATTGAATAAATTCCACATGTATACGGTAGATGATTTTGTGAAAGTGCGAATCGTACTAGTTTTCACTGTTTGAGTCTAGTTCGCAAAACTGCTGTCAACAACAACGCATTTTATTAACTTCCTTCTGACATTTGAAACTTTTGTTAATAGACTGTTCATTCCGAAACCGACAGCTCATTTCATAAATTTCACGCTTTGAATATTATAAAATGTTTTCGGGCGATTTTGTTCTGAGGTCGACATCGCTTTTAGTCAGTATATTTTCTTGTTCGTTTCAAAATAAATTTTGTAGGTTATTATAACACGACCGAAATTGTTCATTACTACATTATTTTTAAAAGTTTTATCATTACTAAATTATTATAGCATTT
>JANVCJ010091205.1:0-10366 GCA_026413505.1 Epizoanthus ramosus
AAAATAGATAAAAATTACAACTTGTTTGGATGATTACAATACTATTAAATAGATAGATAAAAATAATTATATATATACATACAAAAATCTATCTTAAAAATACTATAGGTTATATGCTAATCTAATGTATGCTAATGTCAGCAGACAAAGGTTGTACAAGTAAGACTTTCTTGACTTTCTGAGAATTTTCCAAGTTTTTGTTCAGATCTGGTAAGACTGGCACGGCTTACACCATTTTGTAGCCTTGCCTAATGAGAGGTACTGGGATCGACACGGTTTACAATGTGGCTTACGGTTCCAGGATCAATGAACTGCAATTGCTACTAATTGTACATCGAATAACGTCAGCAAGTGCTTGGGACTTAAATAAAATGATCAAATTATAGGACCAAACATGACCCCATAATCATCAAAATATGCCAGTAGAAACATCATGCAATTGTGGCATGATTCGCAGCACATCGATCTGACATTGTGTTTGTGATGCGACCTATTAATTTCTCTCTGACTGGTTCTTTTTCAGTTTCATGAACATGGCAATAAACAGTTGCAAGGTCATCAACAGAATCTTCGATGTGATTCTTGTAATCTTGAGCTGTTCCGTCAGCCAGCTCATCCACAGCAACTGAGTAACAGGTGGCAGGTGTTGTAATGTGTATGCTGTTGACATGTACACCTTCCTGAGGGGTCGCGTCAAAACCAAATGTGCAGTTGTTGGACTCCAGAATTGCTTCAGCAGCTCGAAGCTCCGCAACTGCACCAAGCTCTCAGGTCATTGCTTCAGCTATGGACTTATGAGGAACATCATCCAAGCTCAAGCCAAAGCGATCATCAAATCTCTCGATGAGTGTAGGGGTATTGCTTGTTGGGACCTGGTTTACTATGTAGTCCTACACCATCATTCATATTTTGGCTGAATATGACTTCCTATCTACTTTTGCCTCGATGCTGTCTTCCTAAAACTCTCTTACCTGTTCCTCCAATACAAGCTTGTCATTCTGCAGGTGGTAGATTTCTTCATCCTTATCTGCCACTATCGCCTTTAGTGTACCCAGTGACTCCTCATATTCTGTAGAGCACTACATATACAAACAGTTTTTCAGCCAAGAATATTTATTAATAACTGCAAATCATTTTACAGATAATATAAAGCAGTGTTTACAGTTTTATTTCCATGTATACTGTGGGACATGGTAGCTATTTACTGAAATAAATTTTAAAATTACACTCAAATAAATCTCAAATCATTGTTCAAATAGTCTTCAAACAAATTAAAGCAACAAACTTCACTCTCTCTAGAAATATCTTCCTCACTTTCACTTTCTCTATCTCTGTCTACCTCACAATCAAACTCGACAACAAACTCTGGGTTATTTGTGTCACCACCCTGAACCACACTCAGCACTCTTCCATTTTCCCACCAACTCTGCTGATGCTTTTCATCCTCAAACCTCTGTGCCACCTTTTCTCCAAGAAAGTTTTCAACTGAAACAGGAACTAGCTTTATTTTACCTTCCTCAAATTCACCATAAGAAAAGAGAAAATAATCATCAAACCCTGCATATTTAATTACGAAATCTGGATTTTCTCTACATTCCCCTTGAATCTCAACCGCAATGCCCTCATACCAATCCAACTCATCATCCTCACCCAAACAATAGTGCAGCACTTTCTTTCCTATAAGATCTTCAGGCGCAAGAATGGTTGGAATTCTTTCACTTTCGTCATCCTTGTTCTGTTTTTGCTTTTTTGCTACAGATGAGATCTCACTGGAACAACTACTTGCACTTCTTTTCTTTCCTGCTTTCTGTTCTTCATTCTTGGCCATTTCCTTCAGTTTAATTTTCTCTTGTTCAAACTTTTCTCTAGATATCAGTCTGGGACCTGTACTAATGCAGGTATTGCTAGGTGAGGGATCTGTAACTTTCTTTCTTTCTTCATCACTCTTAAGAAGCAACTTTTTTAGATTAAAAGCCATTTTCTCTGAGGTAAATTGTTTGCCTCCAGATGACATTTGGAAGACACTCTTATCTTGGTGTGTTGCACCCAGGATGACCTTTCTAAACTGTACTTGTACTCGTAGAGCAATTTTCTTTTCCTTTTCTCCATATATCTTGGCTAGTTTCTCATCAACCACCTTTACAGTTTTCCACAGCCCACCTTGTGCTTCAACTTTCTGCATCAGGTTTTCTTTCAGCATTCTTTTCTTTATTTCTTGTCTTTCTCTTTCCTCTTTTGCATGGACTAATTTATCTTCTCTTATTCTTCTAATTTCTGCCTTTCTTTCAATAAACTGCTCTTTCTGAAATTTCTTTGACTTTCGTGCAACTTCTATCACTAGCTTTTTCTTCTCGGGGCTGAGTGAGCCCCGCCAATGCCTTGTGTTGTTCTTAGTGAACATCGCAATACCTTCATAAACCAGTGTAGTGTCATTTGGCTTTTGTGAGACCAACCGATGAAGCATCCCAAAATCGCGCTCGGGGACGACATTTGACTTTGGGGCACTCTTGCACTCTTCTTTCAATTCACTGCTTGGCTTGTCATACTTCCCCCCTTCAAGGTGATCACTCAGCATCCTTTTTGTCACAACAACAAAAGAACCAAATATTAACTCAAGAATTTGAGTAGTCATCTGATCCCAGATGAGGTTAGGAGCAACAAGCTTCTCCACACATTCATCATTCTTGATAGGGATGGCCTCAAACACAATACCTTCTCCCTTTAGAATGGGAGCAGCATCCACAGACCATGCTTCAAAGCACTCAAGAAGTCATTGGTATCGCTCACTCATGTCGAGAACATCAATATCTTTCGTCTCCAACACCCTCCACAAAGGACCAGTCACAAACTTGATTATGAGCCCAAGAGCCCGACAACCAGCCACAAAAGAGGGAACTTCAAGATCATGATGGACTGCTTTGAGCAGTCTGTTTTCTTTTTGCACCCAGTCAAAAAAAAGATTTGAGTTTGTCATACAAGAAGAAAACGCCACCACCATTATGAAAAAGGATATTAAAACGATTCCCCCAAAAAGGCGCAAGGGGAACAGAATCAATACCCTGGTCTCTTACAAAATCAGAAAAAAAACAGCCCTGCCTGATCTCTCACAACCTTGCACACCGTCCAACTGAGCGCAGAGTGCCAGACTCTCCCTTGCTATACCCCCCATGGTCTAAACTGCCAACTTTGTTATCATCATAAAGCAGCTTGTCCCAGACTTTAAGGGCTGCTTCTGCTTGATCTGCCAGGCCAACAATAAAATGCAGACCGCAGAACAGGTCATTCATTCTTGCAATCTTGCTCTGCTCGTCTTCAGAAAGACTGGACCATTCTTGAACAACATGGGGCAAAATCACGTTGAACTTTTTCTGTACAATGCATCTATCAGACATGAGATTTTTTATGGATTTTAAATTTTTTTTGTCTCCACTTGTTTCTTCTGTTCTTGAACATTTTACAATGTCATCCAAAACCTCTTTCAACACTTCAAACTGTGTTTGAGAATCACCACCTGACATATCACGAAGGCCAGCCACTAATGCCCTTCCATCATCCATACTGATGTCAAAGGTACTATAGTGATAGCCAAATTTTGAAGTTCCATCACTTTGTAATGTTCTGTTATTAGTATCCCACCCATCCAGCAATTCTTCTGCAACTTGAATCTGGGCTAGGCGCCGGGCTTCAAGATACATACATTGAGCAAAGGTAGCTTTGGGAAGTCTACCACATTGCATTCCACTGAGATTTTCTATTACTGTTCTGACAACTTTTTCTACATTCTCAGCTCCTACTCCCCAGCACAAAAGGTCTTCATATACAGTTCGGACTTCTTCAGTGTACTTCCCATCTTGAAAAGTTTTTACACTTGGATTATCTAAAAATGATTCGATTCTCTCTTGCAAGACTTCGACATCATTTTCAAGTTCTGAAATTCTAAATTTCAGTTCTGATATCTTTGACAAAAGCTTCCCTTTTTCTCCTGGCTGTTGCTGTTTTTTAATTTTTTCTTTGTAATACCACTTTAATTTCTGGGCTTTGGTTTTGGCTTCAAGGGCAGAATCTAATTTGCTGTTTAACTGAATAATAATTTCATTTTTTTCATCAATAACCTCTTCATACTCCAATTCTTTCTCTTCTAGTTCCCGTTCTTTCTGTTCATAACTATGCTGAATTGCTTTTTCACACTGTGAAACCTTTTCTGTGAGTTGTGCCGACATTTTGTCTTGACGTTTCAATTTTTTGGTGACATTTTAAGCAAGGTTACGCTGTCTTTTCTTGTGCGGTACTTTTCTTCTTTTCAGTGTTTGCTTTTGACAGCTTGGGGCTTGCGACCAGGTAATTTTGCTTGTGAGGATTTAATTCTAGATTTTCTTCTTGAAATAGCAGTTGGCTGAACACGAATTCTTGATCCATTATGAAGTATGGGAAGTGTGTGTCCATTCCCACTTTTCCCAAACTGAGCATACGCGCTTGCAAGAGCAGCAAGAGGTGCTTGTCCTCTACACTTTGAAACTATTTTTTGATACTGCATTAGATATTTGTGTAACAGAGATAGGTACTTTCAAGTCATTGTGTTCAGATGCATGTAGGTGTGCACCACCGGTTTCTGTGCCAGTTGAGTGTAGTTCCACTTTTTCGTCCTTATTGTTATGTACAATTAAATCACCATTACTTTCAATATCTTTATCATGGAAACTAGCAAAGCGGGAAAGATGTAAATTTGGATTATTTCCTATGGCCAGAACTGCAAGATTGAATCTGTCCATGGCCGTATGTGGAATAAGACTGGGGCTGTTTGCACCATACTTTAAAGCAACAGCTGCTTGATGTGGTCATGCATTTCCATTCATCCCTTGAGGACAGGTACAAACTCCCAGGCTACTGTCAACTGTGTAAACGTTGTCACTGCCATCTCTACTAGGAACATCGAACTTGTAGGATGCATGCTGGCTTTGTGAAATACTGCTCAGGTTCACTGAACTTGCTGATTTCCCAAAGCAACGTGAACTAAGATGAAGGTTTTGTGGTTTTCCAAATGCAATGGTAAGCAGCTTCCGCTGAAAATACATTTCGAGTTCTTCAGTAATGAAATGAAATAGTTCCATTAGATTGTATGCTTGCATTCTGCGTAAAATGACACATTTGAAAACAAAAATCATTGATTCGGTGTTGTTTCCCCTTGTTCTCATGCCTACACGATGACAAAGAGCCCACTCTTTCTGTCGGTAAATGGCCTTGTTCAAGTATTCCTGGTAGTTTGGATTGTTTTGGATAGTTTCTTCGGAATCAAGCTTCTCAACAATATTGTCAAATCCTTTAACAGCCGGAGCAAAGACGAGACTCTGCATTGTAGACATTAAGTTTTGCCTGTCATCTTTTGCTATGTTGTGCTTGGAATCCAAGATCCAGCGCCATGTTGCTTGCAAAAAATGAAATGTACATAGTAACAGAATAGCAGTCCATTGCATGTTTAGTGCTTGTCGTTGTGCTGCATCGTCATCAGTTAAGATTATACTTGGGCCTTTGTCCACCCCCATTCCTCCAAATGCATGTGTTGGGAGAACTTTAGATAAAAATTTGAGACAACTTTTAATTGTCGACTGTGTCTGACTAGAGGTTACCCAAACTGCTAGAGGCAAAGCCCCAGTTGGGTGATGTGTGCACATAAAGAAAACTGGATTATTATGCCGATCGAGACTGCCAGACGCATCCATAAAAGCCATCTCTCCTGCTTGTGTTGTCTTATGGACACGTGACATAAGGGGAGTACATTTAGATAGAATTAGTGGTTGTTTTTGCTTGCCATCATTCTTGTATCTTTGTAGTGAGCAGTGACCTCCATCCAGGCGCTGAAACATTTCTTCCCCATTTGCCGGACCCTTTTTCTCCACTTGCCACTTGTCGTACATGTTTTTTACATCTGACAGAGAAGGACAGTGTTTTCTATCAGCCAAAAGCATCTGGGTTACTAGGTCTCTCATGAATTGGGTTTCATGATAATGAAACGCTTAAGCTGCCGTCATTCCCAGCGAAAAATATGAATAAAATTTGTCTTGTGTTGCAGGGAGAATTTTGCAAAATGTAGTTAAGTGAAAGCACTCCACACTGTGATTATGGTCCCACCAAAGCTGTACCTTGCATAACTGGTCTGCAGGTCTGATTGTAAAGATCTTAATTGTCATCTTGCTTGGGCAGTTCGTCTTCTTATTTCTTGCTTTGGACAAGAGACGCAGGCTTTCATTTCCTTCAGCCACATTTTGGCAATGAGTTCCAAGCTCCTTCCAGTGTTTCTGTGTTTTATCGTTTGCTGCTTGCTGTTTAAACCTTCCGTTTACATTGGCAGTGGTGATAGCCTACCAAAAGAACTCTTTTATCTTTTCAAAAATACTAAAAGGATTAAATTGTATGACGCCATACAGCTCACGATTTTATTTTACTACATAGGCCTTTCGACCTTAACGTCAGTGTAGACTTCAAGAGCAGTGATCAGTAAACTCTTATATAGGTACAAATACATGTTGGTATTTGGGTGTGTTTAAGTGATTCCGGTGCGTTGTGCACACGGATTTTCCCTATTTAGGCCCTCAGGCTCAATAGTGCCAAGCTTACTTATCCATATGGTTTCTAGTTCAGTTACCTTTTCGTTTGTTGCCTCCATGCCGTTGGTTGTACTTGATGTTAGAAGTAATTGCAAACCGATCCAACCGTCAACAACAACAATGTTGGAAATTGTACTAACACTACAAGAGAACAATTGGCCCAAGTGAAGATTAGTATAATTCTGCCTCAGTTTCATTAATGTAATAAGATCTGGTCCTCTATAATATTGAGTCTTCTAGTACTCTCCATCGAGCATAGTATACTAGAGTCCTTGAACCTAGCATCATATAACACAACTATCTGGAACACTTCCTTAGTTGGCAGCCCAGCCTCTATTTGCAGTGCCTCTGAATTCAAATTTAACACCGAGTAGTTTTGCCTATTGTACTGTGCTGCTGATTCTTTAGACAGTCAAGCTCAGCTGGGTTCTTTGTTCTGCAGGTTTTTCTAGCTCTTGCTTTGCTTTGTCGTCTTCCACCATCTCTCTTATAGTCTGTTCCACAGGTTTTTACTGTTTGTTTACATTCCGCTGAAATATTTCTGGGCCATTTTCCTTCTTTCCGTCTCTGAAGTGGCAGCTGCAGATTCTCGCATGTTTGCATGGATCTCTGTCTTGTCTTCTGTAATACAGAATAATATTTATTTCGCATTAGTTCTAAATCAGAGAGGAAATATAAAATCGTATCCTTGGGGTGATAGTCCGGACTATTAAAATTAAGAAATTTACAAGATCGAGGAATGAGCACTTGGGAGTTGGGTTCGTTCCCCACAAACAAAATCAGACATGATATTCTTATGTTATGTTACAGACCCGGGGTTAAACAAATGTCATTCTAGTTTTGTCGAAAAAACAATCCTTTGGCTTTATTAAAACTTCTTAAAAGTTAAAGAACAATCTTGGCAAAACCTAAGATTTCACGTGCAGCTATCTCAAACTTACTAGTCGCCATTGAAGCCTTTGAGGGTCATGCAGTTTCGTTGCTGTTAAAGCTTTAAATCCGTTCGTTAAGGACTGTCAAAAAATCAATTCAAAGCAAAATTAGGAAATAGAACTTAGCATTTGGAATTTTGACAAACGATGTCAAAAATTAAAAACTGACGGACTTGGCGCTTCGTGAAGGGAAAATAATCGATCTAAAACAGCGGACTAATTTTCGCTTACGAGAACGACTTTGCAAAAATAATTTGCGTCATCATTTAGAGAATTTTATAAGCTTTCCAGTGATATATAGGTTTATGGGTATCCAGAAAATATTAACGAAGCTACGAACTGATAACTGAAAACACTGCCCAAGGTGTACCGTAACTTTAAAGTGCATTTGAGCTTGTGTTCTTTCTGATCACGCCTTTTGGTGGGCATATGGCAAGTTGGCCTTCTATTTCAATTTCTAGGCACCTCCTCACATGCACGTTGGTCGTATCTAATGTGAACGTATCCTTGCACCATTTGCATGTTCTTCCTACTGTTGCCAGCATGTTGTTAGCGAATATATTTGACTACAATTCATCACCTGGTTGGTGTCATATCTCGGACATCATTTGTCTTCCGTGTCTTCCTTCTTCAAACATATCAACGCAATAGCCACAAAGCTATGGCCACAGGGCATTGTCATTTTGGCAGATAAAACTGGATTATTTTTTTCCCGTTCTTTGTGTTTTTCATATTGATAAATAGCAAGCATTTCTTATAATATATTCACTGCAACCAAATCATTGATGAACTACCCTTCCCAGGTCGATTTTCTTCCTCACTTGTAAATCTTCGCCTTTCTCGCCTTTCCCTCCACTTCATAAAGTGTCAGTTCTCTCTCGCTCTGAGATTCATTATCATCAGCTGGCGATGATCTACTAGACTCTGCTCCACTTGTTGTTGAATTTTCGTCGATTGTGAGATCGTGTTCTTCATCAGATAGATCAGAACCCACCGAAGTTGTTTTTTCACGACCTTGTTGATTTTGTATTCTAGTCATTTAACATGCACAAGAGATGATATCATAAAGAAATACATTTTCATAATTTATGCATTGAATTTGATTCGGCAGTAGTTCGACATTTAATACCTTGTCATGCCACGGTTGCGCCAGCTCGGGAGAGCTTGTCGAATTTAATTGCGGTGTCGAAATTAATTCGTTTTGCCGAACTGAATGGTTTTAAACGTTGCACTATTACTGTGCCAAATTCAAAATCGCTCAGTGAATTGAATTTGACACGGCAGTAGCGCGACGTTTAAAACCAGCCTTATTCATTGAGTTAATTTCTATTAAAGTAATTTTCGAACTTTTCTCTGGTAATGTAATCATACGATGTCTCATTCACGTTCTTGAGTGGACAGCAGTTTCTGTAGATCATTCGTATACCATGCTATCGTGCTCGATGCCTGGTTGAATTTATTCCATTTTTGAATCAGTGAATTCCCCTGGGGGCTTATTAGTGCTCTTGTGTTAATATAAACAACTGTAGATATTAATATTAATTAAAAACACCTTTGACAGATTTCCAATGTTGTGGCCACATCTGTAAATCTGCCCTTTGTGTTGGTTGGATAGCACTTTGGGTTGAGAAGTTCTCAAATCGTTTCTTCAGGGCATCTTCAATATTGTCAATCAGGGTTGCTCTGGCTGCTCTGAACTGTCTCCTGTCACACTTGGAGAGCTCTACACCTTCAAAGGTCGTTTTCTTGATTGGTAAATTCGATGGTTGACGATTCGGGTTAACTCTACCTGTCAGAAACTGCAATATTGCGTCGTGTCTTTCTCTTTCTGCACTGAGACAGGTGAAAAACTGCCTCACTGATACTTCACTCTATGTTCTTCCCGTGATTATCTACAATTGGTGAGACCCCCTTATCATTTCCGGGGCCCAGTTGTTCCAAAGGGGATAACACTAATCCAGGGTTAAACTCTTGATCCATGTTTGTAATTACTGCCTTATAGACTGGTTTGGGCTGCCATTTTGGGTTTAGCGCTATGGGCTCGCTTCTAAACCGCAAGACAAAAATGTTAAAAAAGGGTTCACCGAAAAAGGTTTCTATAGACCTGAACTGAAATTAATACTGGACTGAACCGTACAGTATAAATCTTGTCACACAATGTCCGAATGAACAAATTTTCCAAACAGTTCATAACAATTCTGATGAAGCGAAACAAATGTGTTTCCAACTTCAATACGATTTAGATTGTCTGTGCGGTCTTTGTGGGTACTCAAAATCGCCAAGGGGTACTCGTTACACTTGATTCGATATGGGCAATGGAACTGCGATATATCCTCTTCATCATGGCGCAAAGAGAATTCCCACCTGTAGAACTCAAATGAAGCATGTCATGAAAATAGAAGGAGCGATTCGAAGAATCACCTACCTTCATCCTCTCAGGGGGTGAATGGTACTGGACCGACCCCCTTGGTGATTGTTGAGACACCAAACACTCCAGATGATGATTGAGTTTGAGAATACGAGAGTTAATATTGACAGGATCACGCTCAGCAGCACGAGGTAAAAGTCCCAACAGGTGAATTACAGCATTGGCAACTTTAGACTGTAACAAGGAAATCAGGGTCTGGTAGGTAAAACATATCTGCAAGTCTGTATGTAGATGAAAGTTGTTAGTCCCCACCAAAACAAAAATACCCCTAACAGAAGAGGGGAAACTCAACTGACTAACACACGGTCCCCAGACGAACTGGCATTTAGGTAATTAGGACCAAAATGGGCATCCCAGGGACGAGAATGTCGAGATAGGTTCGCCAGGAGAGAATCCCCCAAGGC
>JANVCJ010091216.1:0-10366 GCA_026413505.1 Epizoanthus ramosus
CGGAAGGAAGCCCAATCTCCTCTTCGCCGACCGCGCAGCCAAAATCGCTCAGCGATCCCGTTCTCGTCTGATTTCTGGCGAAAGAAGGGACTGTTTTGCCCTGTTTTGCAGTCTACCAGTGCGGGTATGGTACGAACGGGCCAAGTTACGTCATCAAATTCTAATCGCATGGCATCATGGGACATGTCCCAGTTTATTTCCATTCAAAATGGCGTCCAATGGCCGTATCAGTAATCGGATGGCAGGGAGACCATCATTTGTTCTTCTTGCTCTTTGCATAGTAGTATCCATTTTATTATACAGTTATTGGAGTCTGTCATCTAGAAACAGTGTTTTGCTCCGTGACGTAACTGTACTGCAGGATCGTCTGCGTACCTTGTCTCTGTGGAAGATCAAAGCCGAGAAACAAAGACAACAACACTTGACGCAGTTACAGAGAGCACACGCAGATCATAGCAAACTACAGCAATCTCTAGACAGCCAAACGAAAAGCAAAGTTGACTCTGATGAACGAATTAGTAAGCTAGGGCAGGAGTTAAAGGCGAAGCAAAGGAGTGTAGAGATCCTGCAAAAAGAAGAGGTTAGTTAAAGCACGATGATAACAGCTTTTGAAATGAAGGAGTTCAGCGACTTTCATGAAGATATGATGCTACATGTTTAGGACGGATTCATTATTGATAATCTTTGAATAGAAGAGATAACTTCGCAGCCGAGAGTTATGTCGTTAGGGTTGGAGAACGGTTAACTGGTTATACTTATATGTCGTTCAATATTGGAAATCTGAATTATAATTTATATGCGTTTTGAATGTAACTTTATTTTACATGTAGTAGTGGTGACGAGACACGGTGAACAGTTTATTGAGGTATATGAAATGGAACTGTTTAGGTAACCGAAATGTTTTCTTTTTCACAGTCTTACTAGAATTAACCATGTACATTTTATAATGCTTCACCGTTCACAAGGTGCAGGGGATTTGCCTTTCCTAGTCCGTGCTGTGTTGTTATGGTAATAAGAAATTCCAGAAGAAAATTTTGACATTTGTTTAACCAAAAACTGCTATTAACCCTTTCCAGCCTTGGGCCCACTATAATGGGTTCCCATAGAAACACTGATTCAAACTCAATTTTGATAAAATTGAAAAAAGTAATAAAAATATTACTCAGCTTTGTAGATTTCTGGAAGAGTTTATAGTACATGTAATTCAACACTTCTTATATGGCTTGTGAAGGGACAGGTTTGAAGAAATTCTCTCGCCTTGCTTACTCTTATTTTAAGTATTGGCCATTTTTGCCCGGACCCATGGTCACAAATTCAGTCACGATTCTTTCAAGTGGTAAACTCTATCCCTAAATGCATGTTCATGGCAACATGCCAAGCCTCTCCACATCCCAGGCCCAATTCAATAAAACTTTTACAAGTGTAATTTACAAGTGTAGCTATTGTCCTAGACTTCTGAAACAGTAGTTTCCCTTGTAAATTACAAGTGTAAAAGCTTGAAAATCTCACACAGACATTTCTTAGGTTCAGTACAGAAAAGAACTCCGGAGCTTCAGGGAGAGTATCAACAGTACATCGACAAAGTTCAAGACTGTTAATGGTAGGAAAAACGAATTTCATGTAGAATATATTAATTGATGCAAATTTAGTTTTTGTTTATAAATTAGAAAGTCTCAATCAGTGAACAGTTGGTTTAAACTCAAATTGTTATGTCTTGTCATCTTTTTTTTGTTGGTTTTAAAATATGAAATGAATGTTTGTCAAACTTTATCTGACTTAGTAAAATTATTAGTTTATGACTAATATTAGTTTTTGATTCTATAATAATAATAATAATGCTATATATCACAGAGTCGTTAGTCTGGATATGAATTGTACGGCATCACCTCACTTGCGATAGAAACATTTTTGCAGCTTTAATTGTGGAGTGCTGGTTTAGTATCTTTATTGGTACTTAAAATTTGTAGCAAGTTACATGTAATGTCACCTAACAATATGGGTTAAAATTAATCCACAGTTTATTCCTGGGTTACAGTAGCACCAATCATTAATAATTAATTATTATTAATCCGTCTTTGTGCAATGATCGAATCATTCGATAAATTTTCATCGTGAGTTAGGGGTTTTAATTGTCATTTCATATTAATTAGAGTTTGAACAACTGAGTCCTGAGGGTTAAGCATTGTACTATAATAGTTAATAGTTGTTAAAATGTTCAAAAGTTAACCGGGGCATTTCCTGGCCAGGGTGTCAGATGTCCATGTACTAGTCAAATGTACAATTGAGTTTTCAGAGTCAAAGAAAGTAGATTTAATATCTTTGCATACATTGTATATGTGATTGTCTAATATGTTCTGTTCTACAGAGAAAGCCAGTACAGTACTCAAGTCTTATAACCAGTTGAAACAGAAGTACAGTAAACTTCAGAAGAGAACAAAATATCTTGAAGGCCAGTTGTAAGTAACTTACAGTGTTGCACAGAGAGGACTGGTATGTTGTAACTTACGTGCTATTAAACGAGTGGAGTGTTAGTGGCCATTTGTTGTTGTTTTTGTTTTTGTTTCGTTTTTTGGAGGGGGTGTTTTTATTGTAAGTTAAATGCCCTGCTTGTTTTAAAACAACAGGAACTAGCACATTCTGATTATATATTCAATCTGATAACAAGAAATATTTTTTAGAATCTACATTTATCAAACTTTCAGGAAATATAGTATAATTTTTGCAGATAAAAGACTAATAAAAGTGCAGATCTATTAAGTACCAGAGCCTTGTGATTTGTCTGATATCTTAGATTCCAAACTCAAAGCCGCTGCATTCATACATGTAACCAGGCAATGTATTATGGACCTGATTTTTTCTACTTCCCTGAGCTGGCATTATTGACGCTAATGGTATAGATCTCATTACATGTATTTAACATATTGTTGCAACTTGGAAGGCTGTATGGATATGGGTCATGCAGAAAGAGTCTTCCCACCCCTGGTTAGTAAGAATTAGGAACATTCCAGCCCATAGGGTGATAAAGTAAATAAGGTGTAACATAAATTACACATTTTAATAGCAAACTACAGTTTTAGGTGAGTAATTTGGTCTGAAATTCATGAATATGTATCACTATGGTTTTTCAAATAATTTTTGTCTTTAACAGCAGGTTCCAACTTCTAACTAAGGTGCTGGTACATAATTATTACGAAACATATAAAGATTTTCAATCTTCAATCCCAGGGCTATCCAAGAGCTAATGACCATGATACAAATCCTTGCAGATTAATTTTAGGAAGGGTGATGAAGAACAAAACAATATCATATTAATTAAGAAGAAATAAATTACTCCTTCTGTACTAACAGGGATGAACACTATCTGGCTTTCATTTATTTCACAGAAACAAATCCAGAAGCAGTAAAGGACATGTTCCTGAAAGGGCTGAAGAGAACGTTGAACCGCATTGTAAGTTACTTAATAATTGTATCTTAATTGTTGAATATGTTTTCCCCCAATAATCTGCTGCAAAGATTTTTTTAATGGGTTTGTCAACTTTTTCTTTATGATCGATTTTTTCTTAAGTTGCAGTTGTATAATAAGTTTAAAGTGTATATATAGACCTGTGACATTTTTCGTGAATTCACTAACTCTAATGCCAGATAATTCGACTGACAGAAAGATAAAATTGATTTTGTATAATATTCGTCTCTTAATTGAACATTGAAATTTGACTAAATATTTCATGGTTCCTACCATGCCAGGCTTTCTTACTTGCAGGGAAACAACAGTGACACAGGGACTGGTGACGATTTGGACCAGCATGACGTAAAACAAGTAATCTCGACTCAGATCACATTGCTTTTCAAGCATCCCTTTTTAAGAAAATTTGAGCATTCTGCCACAACACATCTCTAAGGCATTGTTTTAAATGACAAAACACAAATTAAAACAATGCGCTGCAAATTCCGTTACTTGTTTTACGTCACCAAACAAATTCAGTACCAGTCCTCACATTACTAGTATCTACCGGTCAATAGCAAAGGGCATTGGTCTTTACTACAAAAGTAAAGCCCAATTAAAACACAAAAATGGGATTGTATTGATTTCTTTAGTTTCTATTCAAATTAATAGGCTTTTGAAATGCAAAATCAATAGAAACTGTCTAGGGACTATGTACACTTTAATTTATGTATAATTTGTTACACAATATTTGCTTTTCAATAGCTGCAAAGCCATCCAGAATCATAGGAAGACCAGGAAACCAAGGATTCAGAGGAAGGCTGGGAAGAAAACCAATTATTCCAACTCATTCCATGACCCAAGGAGACATTCCTCTCTTTTCAACGTTAAGTTCTAAAGTCGAGAAAGACACTAAGGGTAATGAAGATGAAGAAACTAAGAAAGAATCGCCAACAGTTGAGGTTGTAAAACCAGAAGTCAGCAGCTTGGCCAATGTGAAGCGAGTGGGAGGGAATGTAACCAATGGTCCGGGAAATGTTACAGTAGCAGCTAGTCAGAACACAGGTGCACCCCAAACCCTGCAGAATGCAAGTGCCACTGGTGTCCCACAGAATGCAAGTGCTGTCAGTGCCTCAAGTGAAGAGATGACAACAACTGCATCAGCAGCACCTTCAACTGACAACCCTGAGAATGCGTTAGATCGCAATATAATTCAAGGTAGATATCACAAACAGCACAAGGGGAATGCACAACAGCAGAAACCACTCGCACCTGCACCAAAGGATAGTCTTCAGAGAAAACGTAATCCTGCAAACATCCCTGGGAGGTTTGGTGAGCACTTAAGGGATCAACTCCACCCACAACATGCTTCACATCAAGTAGATCAGATGAATGTGAGTATATAAAACTATTTTTATTACCAAAACTATGCATTATTGGGCAAGCTAGGAAGACTAGCACATTCATGACTATATGCAGTCTTTTGTGGCAGAACTGAGTATTTGTACGTGGTTGTGATTCTTTGAAAACAATTCCTAGCAGGTATTAATGAACACATTAATAATCAATGCAAAACATGTCTTACTTGAAATTGTGCTACTTGCTAAATATGTTTCAAAATATTAAATAATGATGCCTTTCCTGAATTACTTCTTTTCTTAAACCTCTTTACACAGTTTTAAATCTAACAACCAGGGAACTAATATTTTTAACTTGCTTTGTGTTCTTAAAATTCTGTTCTTTTCTGACAACAACAACAACTTTTTATTTGAACATCACACATATAAATAAGATAATAGTAAATTAAGAAGTAATTTGGGGTATTTGCTATAGATCTATGAGTAACTGTAAGAGCTAATCTAGATAATAATAATAATAATAATAATAATAATAACACTGCAATGCAATGCAATGCAACACAACACAATACAATACAATTTCACGAAAATTCCAGTCATTCTCAAGTGTTCACGATCAAAATTGTGAAATCTGCCGAATCGTGAAATTTCATAAGCCCCCTTTTCGTGTAGAGAGTCATATTTATTAGGTTAGATAGATAGATAGATAGATGGCCTTTATTTATACACGATAATTCTTTAAGCGTTATAGCTTGTGGGGTCATGGGCCTGGTTGAGAGATAACCCTGGTTGACAGATAACCCATAGAAATAACATTTGTAACAAAGTTTGATAATACATTTAATTAGTGATTAATTAGTAAATAGAATAGGTTACAATTTATTACAAATTATTTTTTTCCTAATTAAATAACTTGACCTATAATAATTGTATCATCCCAAGTCCCATAAACCCTGCTGTAAAGCCTCAGGTGCCAGTTTTTGATATCCTTCGACTGTTCTCATTGTTACTGAGAAAATGATGATGATGATGATGATGATTTATTGTTATTACAAGTGGATAGATTATTAATTTATGATAGGTTTTATTATTGGTATAACTATTTTACAGTAGAAATCTGTAAGAACATCGAGCTTGGAGGATGCTCCTAAAAAGTTATTATTATTATTATTATTGTTATTATTATTATTAAATTATTATTATTATTATTATTATTATTATTATGTTGATGATGATGATGATGATACATGTACTTCTACAGTCATTGTATAGTAACTACAGCAGAGGTACTAAACAAAATCATGTCGGATAGATTTATGAACTAGTGGACAAGCACATATTGCAGTTAATAACTAGTAATGCAATACATCTGGGCTGCATCTTGGCTCAGATCTTGAACTGGACTTACAGAAAATAATGTTATCCCTGCTTCCAGAAACCCAAGCCAGGCGCAGTTCATGAGAAGGAGGAGGAGGAGGAGGAGGAGGAGGAAATTCAACAGTGAGTGAACTGGGTTCAAAGGCCTTGCAAGTCTTGGAAGCAGGTGGAGAGCAAATGTGTCACATAGACTAGTTAAACAAGGTCTACATGGTGCTACTTATGTGTCACATAGACTAGTTAAACGACGTCTACATGGTGCTACTTATGTGTCACATAGACTAGTTAAACGACGTCTACATGGTGCTACTTCACACTTTGTACTCAGATAGATGACATGTACAAGTAGTTGCTCTTATTCCTTATGAAGTGACAGAGAAAAGATGGCAGATGAGCAGACATGATCTTTGTTAATTCTCAGAACAAATCGAGAAGAAAGAAGTGCGACTACTCATAGTCTAGCTCAGTAGAGTTCATGCACAGACTTTGTGCAGTGTCATGGTGGAATAATATTTCATATTACCTGTATTTATTTTCAATGCACAAAGTTTTAGTTTTCATAATAATATTGATTTGCACTTGAATCAATATAATGGTATAAACTGCTCGTGTGTTCTATGTTGCCTACAACTGAACAGGAAATGCTTTTTATGAGCTTATAGGTAATATCTGTTTGAATGTTAGCTTTCTTCTAATTTAGGGTTAAATATTTCTGCATAAGCAGCACCTTGCTGACAGTTTCACTGCTATTGAGAATATTTGTGAAGAAATGTATTTATTGGAAAATGTTGTTTGTATTAGTAATATAAGGAGATAGTCCTAAATGGAGAAAATACTTTGCTTACAAGTTTCTGTTTTGCAGTTATAAATGTATATATTTGGTACAGAAGTATTGGAATTTATTCCTGCAATTGTTATAAATATTTGTAACAGCTCGGTAGCTTTTGTGAGATACTGAACAGTTAACAGATAATACTGCAATGCTTAGAGTTGTCTTGAAAAATGTGAATGTAATAATGTTGATCCCTCCCCCATGGGAGTAATAACTTAATAATACTAATAATAATAACTTAATACTTCTATTACCTTTTATCATAAAATGATCAAAAGTGCATTTATAAAAAATAAGCAAGGGCAGATGGGGCCTCAGCCCCCCATTTTGTCAGCGTACTCACAAATGTTTTAATAGGGATGTGGTGCAGAACACTTATCTTGGATTGCAGACAACCCATCCTGCCCCCCCCCCCTTCCAAAATGTTTGCTTGCGCTTGTTTCAAGCATGGAAATATGTGAAATGTAAAACGCGAAAAACGTGCAAAAAGAACGGACGTGTTCGTTTTCTTGTGCTTGTGCTTGTGCTTATTTCGTGCTTATTTCTATTTCACGGCTGTCCTCACCGGCTTGTGTATATTCCATTTCACCAGTGAAGACCAGGCTTAACATAACATAAAAACAAGATAATACAACACTGTCAGTACCACAGTATAACGGGGTGATGGCCTAATGCAGTTAGTCTATAAAGCTAAGCTTGTCCGTTAAAGTATACACGCAGGGCAAAGAGGTGGTTACTGTGTCTATGGGAAGGCGGTTCCACTTAAGAGTTGTAACAACGGGAAACGTATTAAAGCTAAGCTACGTTAAACTGGTTTATAGAAACAACCGGTCGGATTGCGCTCGAAATGTCAGTACAAAGTGTACACTGACCCGCACAACTAGCCTGCGTGTACAGACCTCAGCGCGCAGTCTGAGTGAGAGATAAGGGGTCTGTCCGCGCAGGCTAGCATCCAACGCTACCCCTTCGTCAGAGTTAGCGCTCCAAACGTCAGCTCAAACCTTTCACCGGCCCTCACTGCTATATAAAATAGCTTGATTCAGTTATCAATAATTCAACAAACAAGCAGAGTCTGAGACACGCCGGATAGATACCGTAGTTATTGTGCTATTATATAAGCCGCAGCATTTATGCATGAAAACAACGACTGTTATTTAATTTCTTCTCAAAGAAGGGGTCAAGGCTTATAGCCGAAGCAGGATCGAAGAGCCATTAACGTATAAAAACAAACAATAAAATGGCATGGAGTTACGTGCATTGGTTATGTTATTTTGTAGATTTGGGGTCCTTAAGGAAGCATTTGTGTTTTGTGTCGTCTTTTTGTTCTTCTTTACACTCGTGTTTTTCGTGTGCCCAAATGCAACAATTTTCAAAATTGTGTTTTGTGGCTTTGGTAAGAGCCGGTTTGTAGCAGACTCACCTTTACTGTCTTTACTATACTTGTTCATTGCCTCGTCTGACCTCTGTGGGCTATTGTAGACTAAGTTGTTCATTGGCCCGTCTGACCTCTGTGGGCTATTGTAGACTAAGTTGTTCATTGGCCCGTCTGCCTCTGAGGGTTATTGCATGTAGACTGCGTCATTCCCGCTACCTCGTAAAATTCATCCTTTATACATATCAGTTAGTTTCCTTGCCAAATCACACTGTAGTCACTTGCACGATCGCACATTGCCATAAGAGGCCATCGACAGGGTTCAATCCCCCCCCCCATGATTTGAAGAGGTTTTGATAAAAAGGGAATGCCGTAAAACAGTCGGGGTGGGGGCCAGGGTTTTGGGGGTATACGGTATACGGGGGCTTTTATAATTGGGTATACGGTATATTTCTCTTGAAATGTCGAGTATCGGTATCTGAGAAACTGGATTTTTGGTGTACGGTATCCAGTGTCAATGCCGATTTTTGGTATATTTACGTCTTTATCGGACAATATGTATGTACAACGAAAACCCAATAAATAAATAAAATAAATGACCGGAATGCTAAAACACTTGTTTGAAAGCTAAGACTACGGATTCTTTATTTTTGCTAGTCCGGCTTGGAAATAAGTTCGTCTTTCCCCATGTCCCCCCGGACCAAATACGCTAGCCCCATTTGGTCTTCCATGGGGGACCAAATACGCTACACGCATACTAAGAACGACATCTTTTAGCCAAGGCTCTTTGTTCTCTTTATAATTTGGGCATTACAGCCTCAATTGTTCTTATTTCTATAATTTTAAAATAAGATTGCTGTAGTTTAGAATAAAACCCTGAAATTAATCTCGCTGCTAGGGTTGATTCGTGTTTTATTACGGCCGACTCGGATCTTAATATTTCGTCTTGAAATATTGTTACGAGACTTCCCAGCCTCAGATTCTTCTTAAATCAGTTGTTTTGAAATTTTGGGCGATCTAAGCCGACTCAGTGTTCTTATTAAAAAAAACGTGTAGCGGATTTGATCTCCCCCCGCGCACTGATTTGTTTGCCAGACCATCAGTGTTTATATTTTTATATATTTTTAGTACGTATCTATCTATTTATCTATCGTATTTTTTTACAAGAAACATGTTTTGTATTCAAAATAATTATCTTTCTAGATCTAGTACTACTTCGCAGTATAGACAAGAAATGACGGTGGTGATCTGGAAACACTACCCGGATCTTGACTTACTGAGTTGCATCGTTGTGGTGATATTAATAACGGGCAGGAGGGATGAAAATGCGAACTGTCGAATATAAGAATTTGTTTTATATACGGTTCACCACTAAATTTGCTTCAGTGTTCAGAAGTTTCTTCACTGAATTGCCTTCTTATTAAACAAATCATCCGATCAAATTGGCTGGGAAATAATGCAGGTTTAAGTTCAAGTTACTCTTGCACAAAGGAAATGGCGTGATCAGTGCGATCAGTGACACTTCTTAAAGTTTAATAAATTGCACAATTCCACGAAGATAACTGAAAAGAAATTTAAAAGCCACTATATAAATTACAAGTGAAAACATTGTTGAATAACATTAGCAATTTAAAAAGAGGGCGGGCCAAATCCGCGGATATCTAATTAAAATTGAGGGGGAGCAATCAAATCAATTTATCTGCCAGCGGATTTAGGGGCCTTTCATTTATTAATATTATGGCATGGAGGAGGGGGTCGGCAAAATGGGGAATAATCATTCTTGAATTTTACATAACCCTTTCCCACTTCAACTGTTCAAGATAAAACAAATATTCACAACGGCCCCAAACCGTTCTCTAGAATCCCAAAAGGAAATTGCATAAATCCCTAGCAACCTCTTCGAATATACATCCCGGCCCGCCGGTGGGGGGGGGGGGCGGGGGGGCGGGGGGGGGGGGGGGGGGGGGGGGGGGGGGGGGGGGGGG
>JANVCJ010091227.1:0-10364 GCA_026413505.1 Epizoanthus ramosus
TGCGTAATCTGTTAAGTACGAGGATGATATTGCATAGAAAGTTGGGGGAGTTGGATATTACTGAGTTTGGAGGTGAGGTGCAGTAAATTATTTTTGTATTGGGTGTTTATATAATTTTTAGTAGTCTGTTTGTAATTATTAATTAATAAAATTGAACTAGAGTGGTTGTAAATAATGTTTTATTGTAGGGAAACTGATTCTTGACAGAGCTTGATTATATCTGACATAAATATATCTCTTTGGGATTCTAGTAATTTGATTTGCTTATTCATGTTTTTTAGTTTGATCATTTTTGCGTTTATTAGTTTCTGTAATTGTTTTTCTTTAGTGAATGTTTTTGTCTTCTTTCTCTGTACTTTGTCTCTCGAGTTGTTGTCTTCTTGGAGTAAAATTGAGTTGTATGCTGTGTTTAGTGCGTCGTCGTCTTTACCAAATAGGGTATCGTCAGTAGAGGTAAGATTGTTGTTAGTTGCTTTGTCGATGGTACTGGCTTGTGGGGTCGTAGTTCGTGGAAGTTGCGAGATTGCTGCGTTGTCGTAAGCTTGGTTTAGGATGTCGTCGTTTAGGAATAAATCTTGTGTTGATGTGTGCTGGGTAGTTTTCTCTGGCGTAAGATGGGTGGTTGTTTCGGTTTTGAGTTTGTTGATGGTCTTTTTGTAGATTATTAGCTGTGCTTTAGATAGTCCTTTCTGTAAAGGAATATTTTAGATACTATAATAAATATTTATATGAGGGTTGGGTATGAGACAGTAGCGATTAACGTGACGCAATATCTCATTCATATTCATCCGACATTGCTAATGTGTCAATGTGCAATGCCGTTCTATCCAGTGTAAAGCACTAGAACACAGCGGGACACGCAGTGTGGCAGAATTTAAAATCGACAGCGTACCGCCTTCTGGCAGCGCCGCAGCAGAAGCCAGAAGGGTAATAGCATCTCTTTCAAAGTCTCATCAAAATCCTCTCTAAGTTTGCAAAGAGTTAATTTTAATATATTCTTATATTGTATGTAATGTGCGGTGTGCAATTCGTTATAAATAAATTTATATTTTTAGGATGTTTGTGCATGTAATTTATAATTGCCAACTGTAACGGTTTTTAGTTTGTCTATATTTTATTTTTGTACAACCAATAAGTATGTATAAAAATACTAAAGATGATAAGCTATAAATGTAATAAAAAGGGGGTAAAGTTTTTGTTTCATTGACTTAGAAGTCATATTTTACGTATATAGAAACGAGGGTTTGGAGCGCTCTTGGCCATGGGATTTTATGAATAGCGCGTGAAGACTTCCATACGTGGGTGAGGAGTAACAAGTTAACTCTAGGTTCCAAATGTTCTCATCAGGGGTAAAATGAGGAACCTGGCTATATGAGCAATAAACCGTTGCTCAGCCTACGTGTTTCGACCACCTTAGTGCACTGAGGTTTTTACCCGACACGTGAGTTTTGCTTGTTACATGCGGGGTGGGGGTGAAATTTTGTGTAATTTTGCCAAATGTTTTATGGAAGTTTCAAGGGCTATTAATAAAAGTGTATGTGCTGGGTTTTAGGGGAAAGCAACGACTATTATTTTAAAAGCTCAACTCACCTCTGCTTCCATAGTTATTGAGAGTGTGCGCGTGCTATGGTTTCAAGTTATTTGAATGAGTTGTCCGTTGGTTGTTGCGTATTTATAATAAGGTATGGTGTGTCTGATTGGTTTAGCCGGTGAAGAAACAATTGTTTGAATTTTGGGGTTAATATGTTTTTTAAAAATGGCAGTTTTTTAAACTTAAAAGTGGCAGTTTAGTTGGCAGCTATTTTAGGATGTTATAACTTATTAGTATTTTGTCAGTGTTTAACGGAAGTACATGGGCCATGTGTTAAACTGCGATAAGGGCAAAGGGGTTGATGTGTTTTTGTATTACAAGGCAAGGTTCCCTGTCAAATCCCCACCCCTTGCCCACCCCCCTTGCTCCGGGATAACATTGATAGGTACATAACTTCAGTTTCTGTAGCATGAAGCTACTTCATCACAAAGGTTCCGTCCAGTATTTTATCAGGTTTTCATTTAGTTAATAATTTGCAAGATACCCATTACATTTGTACTCATGAGTGAAGCGGAGCACTGTGAATGAAATTATGTGCCTCATTTGGTCATTTTGCCTTTGACTTGCAAATTGACTTGAGTGTCAAGAGATAAACTGCAGAATGCTTGCTTTGCCACTTAGAATGCCCAGCAAATTTATATTAAGGATCCAGTGATAAAAGCAGATTTTTGTGTTTTGTCCTGTTGTCAGTAACATCAATACCTCAGTCTAGCAGAAGAAGCCAATTAAGTATTATTTATATTTTAGGGTCCCAGATTTGGATAATTTAAATATAGTACATTTTAAAGCTTAAGTACATGTATCTTTTCTGACTCCCCTCTTCATATTAGACACTTTGGACTTTGAGAACATTGGCCATGCCCAGGTGGCCATGTACTGGATTTAGGAATTACTGAGTCAGTATATTTCTTTTAAAAATCTATACCTTCAACTTGTTGAATATCTGCACTCAGTTCTTCTAGGTTTGGATGCAGCTCAAACTTGGACTTCTTAACAGGAGGTTCAAAGTTATTGTCCATAGTGAAAATTGCTGGTATGCCGCAAAGCTCTTCATCAGTACTTCCATTCATCTGTTGTAAGGACAAGACAGTGAATGTTAGCATTGCCATCACTTCAAGAGCTTAAGACGCATGGCCTAGCTGAGCCTTACATGTAACACCATACATTTGATTCATACATTCTCAGTATATGGCCTAAAGCTCTGATAAATACATACAGCCAGTACGTACTATGTCTAAGTGTATAGTATTTATATCTAAATTAAAAGCAGGTCTCTAGCTAGCTAGCTGAAAAGGTGTGAAAATACATTCTAAGAACACTGAATAGTTGGAGCAGTGAGAATTAATTTGACATGTATCGATCGTATTTCTATTGTTTGACTGACTGACAATACATGTAGTTGATGTACTCGCGTTTTATATCAGTTGGATATCTAAAAAGCCTTCAAACTAGACTCCATGCTGTAGCAATTTAATTTAACATTAAAAGGTTGCTTCACAGATCTATGCACTATTTCTGAGTCGAATATAAATTTAATATCATGATAGGAACAAAACTATTTATTGTTGGTTTTACTTCATGAGTAGATTCTGTGTTTGTTTGTGTTGACACATGCGAGGTGTGAAGAGAGAACATCTGATTATTAAATAGATATCCAAACGTTTTCTCAGAGTAATTAATAGATTGCCTTAATTTGTAGAAAATCAAAGCACTATAAAAAATAAATGAAATAAATGACTTACTTTTACAGAACTTATTATTTCTTTGGTGAAATTAAATATATGTGTTCTGCGGTTTACCAACTTATTTGTGTTAAAATACGGATGAGCTTTGTTCTTAGAACCAAATTCACTAAGGTAACTGTTAAACCTTTTGTCCGACCTTTGGAATCTTTTCCTACTCATCATGACAATTGCAGGACGTTTTTGTTCAGTGGAAATTTAAATACGAGGATTGTCAAAAGATATTATCTCATAAAGTCAAAGTACAATTTGCGCGGATCAAAAGATGCATTTTAGAGGTCTTTAAAAGTAGACACATTTTGTTTCAGTTATCGCCGACAAAATATGACTTTAAATAGTAATACGATACAACGAAACAGTTTTCCTGACTGACGGTTTTTTTTTAATGTTTAGTATAGTGCTTAATCGTATATTTGCAGAATGAAACCCACTTTACAAGATTTGGGCAGAAGACAAGTACACTTATGAATGCCGTTTTACTGCTGCACGACGGCCAGCGGTGTCAGCGCGTCCAGCATTTGAAAATAATATTTTGACTTTGTACAAGCGCTGTTTTATGAACCGGCTGATAAATCTTATAAACACTGAAGAGTGAAAATTATACATCGAATTTTTCACATATTAATAATCATATAACACTAAAACTCACTGCTACTAAACAACATCCTATTGTCGAAACTAAGTAACATTTTAATAGCGCGAACTTTGCCACCTTTCCGCCATCTTGTTGATCTTTTGTTGTCAAAAGTACAGGTGCCCCAGGGATCACGTGACTGAGTTAACATGTGTCGTCTGGTAAGCAATAAAGACTTCATCCATTTTTGTATTGCTTTTCAAAAAAATCAACAAAAATAGCAGAAAAATTTGCGAAACTGTTAAATAGTTTCGGGTATTTATTTGAAATTTTGCCAAGAACGTTGCGTGATTTTAAAACAGAAGGAATAGTGACAGAACTAGGCACCGTAATAATCGAACTGACACACGCATTAAATTTTCCGTGTCACAATTTCTGCTGGTCTGAAGAAAGATGACCTGTCATGAAAGCCTTTACCGCTGTAACGTTCAGTTTGATCAACGAAATACATTTTGTTTAACTTCTCTTCGGCTTAACAGTTTTCAATTAAGAACAGTTTTTTATAAGCTTTGCTCATTACCACGAACAGTCTGTAGACTGAAAATAAACAATTCGACGGCACAGAGACAAACGGGCTTTTGAATCACTTACCACAACACCGTGTTATCGTGTTGCCGACAAGGCGGATTTTGTTATTGGAATTTTATCAGTCTCGTATAATCTCCTAGGAGTCGAACTATCAATTTAGTCAGTTATATAGTTGTATGAGCCAGTGCTCTGTGAGCTATCGAATTGCTATGTCAAGAAATTAACACTGCTGCGGGGCTTTTTTATATTTTCGTTTCAACGAAGAAGAATTCATTTTTACTTCAATACTTGGTACATTATTTTCAAAAAGTAAAAGGATCGCATCCGTCATACTGAAATGAAAATGTTATTGCTAATATCGGTTAGTTTCCTATTCTGATGTTCACTAGTACCGAGGATAATTTATATTTTTGTGGACCGCGGATTGGAAACACTGGCAAACGTGAAATGCATGATTGGGTCTTTTTCCTTAAACTGTGCACCCCGCTGTAGACAATGACAAATCTACAACTCAAAACGATTACAAAATTCAAATTTCCGAGGAGGTCTTTTTTCGAAAGGCTGAAACCCAAACAACTTGAGATAACCAAACATCCCGTTTTGTGCGTTGTGATTCAACAAATTTTATAACCACTAACGCGTTTGACACTGCGAAGAACTCGATACATAAAATGCCTTCCAACGTTATGAAAGCAATTATAGTTTTATTTCCGTAACAACCAGCGCGAGGTACCAAAAGTGTCAGAAGGCAGCCTGGAAAAAAACGACAGTGAACCAAGAAAACTCGGAATTCCCGTTTTCAGAGTTCAATTTATAATATTTTGATGATTGTAGTTGTTCGAAATTACTGTTTCCAAACGAAATCCGCAGAGATTTTGCCAATAACTGAATTTGTGTTTTATGAGAGCTTGTAGTGTAGTGTCAACTACACGCTTCAAAGGTTTCAGGTATTTTGAATATTGAATAACTTTGGCTTCAGAACTTTTTCATTCTTGCAACCGCACGTATTTCTGCTCGGATTCGGCCAAAAATGTAGAGAAAACATGGGAAATTTTGGTCTCTTGGCGAAGCCGTGGTTTTCGATGAAAGAAATGGGAAATATAAGGTTAAGACTTCGATGAAACGAAAGACGTGGGGTTCACAAGCGTGCGCGGAATACTTGACCTCGCTTCCATGTAGACTTGTAGTTTCGTCGTTTCCTTCTTCAGTGCTCTTGCCATTCATGTCTTGTTCAGCGAACAATTTTCCCTCGAATGACTCACAGATCACCTGAAAGTTGGCAAAAACAACCCTTCAACTTTCCTTCACAAAGTAGTCTGTTATCTGTCCGAAAGGCAGACTTGTCCGGCCGATATTGAAGTGATGCCTTTACTACACTAAAGTCTAGTCATCACTGCACATATCTGTGAGGACACAGTTGAAATGTAACCTACTTTTATATTCAGTAGAAAACAGCAAAAACAGGCTAAAAGGCCCTTCGCAACCGAAAGTAGGAACAAAAAGGCAACGTTTTGTCGGGC
Source organism: Epizoanthus ramosus (assembly GCA_026413505.1). Classification (NCBI taxonomy): domain Eukaryota; kingdom Metazoa; phylum Cnidaria; class Anthozoa; order Zoantharia; family Epizoanthidae; genus Epizoanthus; species Epizoanthus ramosus. The sequence goes on from JANVCJ010091227.1 coordinate 6,016, forward strand.
AGATAACCGGTTTGGTACGAAAACAAGACTTAAAAACAGATTTGAAGACTTACCAGTTCTAAAGAGAAGCCAGAGTGTGTTTCTTCCCTGCAGAAATAAATTGAAAAAACAATGGAGTCTGTGCCGTTTATCTCAACTGCCAATCAACTGGCAAGTAACAATGCGACCACGTGATTAAGTGTATTATTATGCAAAACCACCGGAATCCTTTCGCAAGGCAGAATTTTTGATTAGGTGTGAAAACATTCCTTCTATGAAACAGAAATTAAAACACAAGCAAAAAACGTAAGAAAAACATAATCAGAAGCGGTCCGCACGGGTGCACTTCTTCTTGGGTTAGTTCAAAGTGAATTCCAATTTTTTCATCCGTGCAAAGATGGGAGGTTTTTTCGGTTTCAAGGTTTACGTCACAAAAGCTCACCTAATGCCTTTGATTAGAAGACAACAGCAGATTGAAATGAAAACAAGAAGCTTTTCGAAAAGATACGACTTCAGCGAACTAATAATATTTTTCTGAAGTATCATATAGCTTGTGAATAAAGCTATTTTAAGTTGCAGCTAGTTTATCTGGTTACAATAAGTGGGTTTGAGGGAGTTTTGCCAACGTGTACTCAACCAAACTAAAATATTGACACAAAACGTGACGCTCTGAGTGGCCGGTAACTTTTATTGTGAATAAAGATGTGTCTATACGAGTACTACTATGGGTTGTTTTTAGCTGAATTTTTGTTTCCGCAATGTTGAAGTCTCTTGCCCTTTGAGCCCCAAAACACATTGTTTGTTGCTAGTGTGTTTAAGAGTTATTTATATTTCGTTTTTAGGAGCCTTCCAGTTGCGTTTACAGAAATAATTACATTGTAAAATTCGTCAAATATGGTGTTTTCCGTGTGTTATATAAGTTTTCCATATACAGTGAATTATTTTTTTTCTGTTTCTTCACGCGTATCGGATTAAGATATCTCATATTCTCATAGAATATTCGAGAAGTCCGTGTTGTTCAACACTGAAGTCAGAAACTGAAATGAATTGTGTTTTCACGTCTTCAAGTATGAACTTGTCAGATCAGAAAACAAGACATTAATTGTGAAATGTTAATGTCGTGTTTACAATTCCGTGTCTGAAATCATTCGCTGAAACAGACTGAGTCTTATAAAGTCGGTCGGAACATGAAACCATTTATAACAGGTACAGCGAAGGATGGCGAATGTCGTTCACGGTTTTAATTTCGCAAACGAAGTTATTCTTCAAAAATCCAAGTCATTCGTATTTTCCGGGTTCTGTATTGACTGTTGAGGCGAATTGAATATACAGTTTGCTTTTGAGCGTTTTTAGGATTTTAAAAATACTGAAGCGGCAACTTTATTTTGTGTAAAACATGTGAATTTTGAAGATACAACTGAACCACAAACTCGCCTTTTCAGGTTCTGTCATCATACTGGGAATTTGTCACCAGTGAGTCAAACACAATACTATAAATTGATCTGACACTTGCTGTAATAATATCCGTACTTTTCTCTCCCGGCCCTTCACTTTTGAAACTCACATCCAATGACAATGTGCAATCGGTTTCTAGTGATTCAAAATTATATCTAGAATTTTAGAAACTGTATGTCATCTGGTAATCTGATAGACTTTTACTTTGGCTAGTTGTCTTGCACCATATCATGACAATTGACATGCATTCAGCTAAGATACCTGCGACACTGCGGTAGTTAGGCGAAGATGTTTGTGAAATTGGTAAATCGTTTGAGTTTGTAGAAAAGCACAGATAGGTGGACGATTCTTAAGTTGTTTTCATAAGTTTAACGTTTATTGCATATTCAAATTTAAGTTACTAAAATTCGAACAAAACAATTTTAACGTATTTTAAAATGATATTGCAAGTTATACGAATAAAAGACTAAAATTATACGAAGTCAATCTTATCGAATTTTCGAACCGTTGATTATTAGAATTGCTAGTTCAGTTGAGAATAGGTACGGCCAAGCTAATCAGTGATGCGAATTGAACGTTTTGTTTATGTAGCTGTTCAAGGAAAGGAGGAGGAAAGAGAAGCCGAGGGGACTTAGAGGGGTGAAGGGCCGGACATATATGTAACCTTGGTTACTTTTTTTGTATTTTAATATATATTTTTTTGTTCTTTTACAATTTAGAATTTTGTTTTTAAAGTGAAACTTACAAATTTTAAACAAATAACTATGCATAACTGGGAAATAACAAGAGAGAACTTCATATGTTATATTCTTTATTAAATTAACCTTAGTCAGTTAGTGTAAATGTCTTGTTTTACTCCAGAACTGGAAGAGATATTAAAGTTTTTTGTTTTTCCGTGATTTCGAGAAATATCGTTATGATAATTGATATAGTTGCAGTTGTTAAGGTCATTTGGTTTATGTGTGTCATTATAAATATCGGCCTCATTTCAAGACGATTTAGTCGGTTAGCCAGATTATATATTATATCTTCAGATCAGGCGGCGCGGCCAGTCTCGGCTAATCTGTCAGACGGCAACTTGAGTGACACGAGGAACGGCGAAGCAGTCCAGGGAAGCAAGCTGAAGCTGTAACAATGTATGTGGACTCGTAAATATGTGTGTTCTTAGAACAAAGAAAATCGGAACAATAACGAAGAAACTGACGACACCGACCGAGGTTAATATTAGCAAAACATCAAATTGCTGGAATCTAGAATGGTTCAGAATTCTAAACATCGAAAGCTTGGTGTTACGTTAACACTAGTGCAGGCGGAAGGCTTCTGACATTCGGGGGACCAATCAAATGCCACTGTGCGGTCAATGCACACGGGAGCCGAAGGTGCGAACCGCTAGAGGGATCCCGGGCATGCTCCCCCGGGAAAGGTTGAGAAACTACACAATCTGAAAGGTCATTTCCTGCATTTTGAGAAGATTTCTACCGACATTTTTGGTCAACCATGAAGTAATATTTTCATGAAAATTGTCATTTTTAGATGCGAGCATGCAGTGATAGCTAGCTATTTTCAGAGGTGCGCTTTCTAGCGAACACTGCACAAGACCAAGGGCAGTGGCGTTAGATCAGTGAACGAAGTTCGATATGTTTTCATGACGTTGTTTTAAGAACAATCAACTTATCAAGTGGAAGGACGTGCGTGGAAATAGTTTATTGGATCCAGGCTCTGGACTTGATCCAGGCGATTTCCATTACGTGACACGGACTGATGGAGTGGCCTACGTATACGTATAGTGACGTATATGAAGTATATGACGTATATCTCATTAACGAGAAATGGCAAGAGTGGAAATGTAACAGTCGAAATGGCACATGCTGCAGGACTATGCGGCATCATGCCATCGTAGCCAGAATTCCCTGCCCCATTTCGCATAAGTAGTGGCGGTGTGTGAGGACGTAAACAAATATGTGCATGGCCTGAGAATTGCTCCGCCGGCCTTGTTGCGTTAGGCTCCAATGCGACCGTAGTCACTGTTAAATTGTAACGTTTTTTTACAGTGGCGCTTGATATGATGATATACAGAACAATAAAGATAAACACATCCATTGAAATGAAAACTATGATTACAGTGAATCAATGGCAAACGAAGACGCCGCAAAAATACGACCACTTGGAATGGCTCATTCTAATGCGATTGTACTTATATTTGTGGGTTATAGTTCTGGGCGTTACTGTTTTTTAAATGATCGAGCGAAACCGGCCATGTTACAGCCCGTTACAGCATGGAAACTGAAGGAGAAAATGCGGTGTCGGAGAGTCGCATCCGGTGCATTTAATGATTGATATTCGTTATAAAAATTAAGAGCAGCTCTAGAGAGGTTAAACTCTGACATGCTAGGTGCAGACGAAGACAATTGCAGAGTTGTTGGAGTTTAACCTCTGGTGATGATCAATTTGATCGAAACATGCTAGATCAAACAGAGGTGAAAAAAAACCCTCGTGTTATAAGCCTAAATATTTTTGATATGTTACTGGAAGCACAATGTTTTTATTGGGCCTAAGGTCATCCCCACTTTTTTTTCTGTTTACAGTCGTCCGACCCGACCCAAAATTTTCGAGTTTTGCAAAAAAAAAAAAAAAAGTCAATAACAGTAATTGTATGAAAATAACAAGCCAAGTGGGAAAAAGTTCGTTCATTTATATCGAGTATTTAATTAAGTAATATAAAATGGCTGTGAGTGTCTATAAACTGTGATATAAACACGCCGGAAGCTGTAGAGCACGAGAGAAGTTTAAGAGGAACATGAGTGTTTCACTTGCTTCTCGAGTGCTCTACAACTTTCAAAGTGTTTATATCACAGTTTATAGACACAAAGCAGCCGTTTTATATTGCTTTTATAAAATAGGAAATGTTTCAAGAG
>JANVCJ010091238.1:0-10364 GCA_026413505.1 Epizoanthus ramosus
ATTTAAAAACAAATCAGCCATCTCTGACGAATCATCCCTCTTGTAACATGTCTTCAAGACATGTCTTCAAGACATGTCTTCAAGACATGTCTTCAAGACATGTTACCAGATGAATTTTGCACTGACGAATTTGGCCTCATAATTCATCTCTTGTCCAAATTTTTTCTAGACGAATCATCTGTCTAGATGAATCATCCGTCTCAGACAGATGATTTGTCTCTAGCATAAACTCGGCCAATATATATAACAACAACACTTTTCAAACAAAAATGTCTTGCTGTTTGTATACATATCCTGAATAGTTTAGTAAGACGTTAGTAAGTATGCAACAATACTTGGACTGAGTAAGTTAGACCAAATATACAGGTCAGCTCATGAGTTTACTTTCAAGGGGGCTTCCACACAAAAGGACTCTTGTGTTTGAAAAGTGTGAGAAGGCTTATTTTCAAGTGTTGAGGGTATGCAAATCCCAGCAGCTTTTTTATCACATGTCATGTCTTGTCGGGACCTACTGTCCGTTCACTTGCCCTGCATCATGCTTACCTTGTAATTCATGTATGCTTATTTTTGTGTCATTAATTTTTTGTATTATTTTATTTTTAACTGTGCAATCAGTAAGTCTGATGAAAGCTTCTAAATAAAATTAATTAATTAAAATAAATAAAAATATAAAAATAAAAGATTTATTATTTTCCACATACATGTATGATCACCAGAAAAATAATCTTGTCATCAACATTTTAGAAATTACTGAAAAAATCAGGAGAACTGGGTGCTAGCTTTTTTAGAAATTATTGAAAAATCAAGAGAACGGGAGCTTGCATGTAAATTTGGGAGACTCCCAAAGAAATTGGGAGGGTTGAAACTTTGTGATATCGTCATTTAACCTCTAATCATGGTCAAACATTGTTGGGATAGTCATCCTGAGGACTGTGAAATAGCAGTGAATCCCGGCCGAACAATGCAATGGAAGTAAGATAAGAACCCAGTTCATGAACAGTTATTGCACTTTTTGGATAAGAAAACAAGCTTTTAGAAGTTCCAGCTGGCATTGGCACTAAAAGCAAAGAAATATGAGAGAATATTTCCTTTGGATTGAAGTCTTAATTTTTCTTGAAAAACCAGGAGATTCCGGGTCTTCACCGGGAGACTTGGAGAAAAGGGAAAAAATGGGAGACACCCAGCGAAACCAGGAGAGCTGGCACCAAGGTCTGTACTATAGTCAAAATACCATCTGTCCCTAACAAGTATATGGGCCTGACCTGATATCGTCACTTTGCATGCACCATAACTGTGTGCATATTGTATCCACAATCTCAAGTGTAACAAATAGTTTAAACTTGTCTCATTAATGTTTCCACATGTTCATATGCCCTTAGGGACCAGTACACGAAAGAGTAGCTTAAATTTGATTATATTACTATGTTCTAATTATTATTCTAGGTTTTGTACATATAGTAAACTAATGTTTGTAAGTCTTAGTATTTTATTCTAGTTTTATATAACATTTGTAAATTTAATTCCCTTTTTTTAAATGATTGTAACTAAATAATTTCGTAATTCAAATCTTGAGGTTGTAAAGTAATTATAAATAAAACATCTATCTATCTATATAAAACATTCTTGGACTTTTTATGCATTGTCTGCAAGTTTCCATGACATATTTTGAACAAGTTTTTTAAATAATATATAAAACTAGATATTATTTCAGTTTCCCTGGAGTTTTCCAGACATTTAAGTTTAAAATTTGTGAGTAATGTAATTCGTAATCCTGAATTACTAAGAGTTATAGTAGAAATACTTGTATAAGCCCTGTTATTACAAGCCAAAAATACCATGACCTTGCAAATGTCAAGTGAATATTACTATGAAATATTAATGAAATAGTCCTACAATAAAATTAACAACAAATGGAGGAGGGAGTCCGTAGATGGACAGTGTAGTGGGCAGGACTAGAAGAGAACAAAATGTTACTTATAACACATACTTAAGCTTTTGCATTTTGTAGTTGCTGGACTTTCAAGAGTTTTACAGGATTGTTATGAACGATAACTTCACAGCATGACAATGCTCCATATATTATTTTTCCAAAAAAACATGAGCTTTGTGTCAAGCCTCAAACTCAAAGTACTGACAGAACAAGAAGTTTTTTTGTTTGTTTTGCTGATAGGAAATTAAAGTATTTTATAATTTTGATAATTATGAAGTTCAGAAATTAGTAGTCCCTCACTTGTGTTTACAATGTGACGTGCCAAACCATGGCTACAGAATATATTTAAAATTTATTTATTTACAAGTCAAAAGTGTTTGACAGTTGTTATGACATGCCTTCATTGTCGGCACATAACCACATGGACTCTTCACTGGCTACACATACATGTATGTAACCACAAACTATGCAAAAAGGTATGTCTGGTCCACAGAAACGTTTTGGAATGAAAATTTGCTTCTATTGCAATTGTAAAATCATAGAGGGGAGTTTCTTACTGGTATTCTAAAGTTTGCAAGGAATTTCTTAGCTTTTCTAAGACATATATTACTCTTATCAGAATTTAAAAGAATCAGAGTATATTATAAACTACCATGAGTGCACGTATGACATTTGACATTCCAATCAAAACATCACATGTTGAGATAAACAGAGAACTGCTGAATCAAAACAATTTCCTGAATGATGCCACACAAAGGATTCTTCAAAGAAAAGCTTAAAACGGATAAATGATAAACTTAATCATCTAAATAATGATGTGTTATATGTTTTTTGCCATGAGGGTGAAAAGGTGTCAGCTGACATTTCCAGTGCCAGCCATTGCTCTGATGAAGGGCTAGTGCTCAAAACTCTGCACCATCATGATAAAAGGGTATGGACCATGCAACTGGGCCAAGAGAAAATTTGTTGTTTTAAATCATTAATTATAACATCTTAAAATATAGGTATGAAAAATTAGAAGTTGATGTTATATGTTTGTCGCCGTGTGGGTAATAAGTTTTAGCTGATGTTTCGAGCACTAGCCCTTCGTGCTAGCCCTTCGTCAGAGCTTGCTCTGGCGAAGGGTTAGTGCTCGAAACATCAGCTAAACATATTACCCACACTGCGACAAACATATACATGTAACATTAACTTCTATTTGATTTAATCATCTATTATATTTCTGCCTGCCCATCAGCCTGCCTGCTGTGTGCTCATTTATATTGTAATCCATGAAGAAATTGAACATTTGATCTCAAGAAATATGCCAAAGGTAACACAACAAAGAAGACAAGAGTACCTGGGAGCACATCCTGATGCAAAGCATCTTGGAAGGCCTGACAACAGTGAGGAGTTTAAGAAACCAACATGACAACAGCCATGATGATGGCAGAAAACAAAAGGCATTAATTACAAAATACAATAAACTCCACACATGAGGACGCACCAAGCTGACCACCTGTTCACCGTCGCCTTCAGAAATACAATACATGTGAAATGTCAAGTTTGAACTTCTGTAGACAACGTAAATGCCAAGAGATACATTTTCCCATTGTTAGCTTGGTTTCATCACTTGGGTTTCTGGTTGCAGCTACAATTCGCCTTCCTTCATGCCAGGAATAATAAAAATAAATAGATGATATATGGAAAAAAAGAGAAAACTAAAAATAGTATTTCAACAGCCATCTTCGTACATGTAGCCATTGCCGTCCTAGCTTCTTAAAATCGCTAGTACCACTGACACTACAACAGGAAATTGGACAGTGAGTTTTGCAAGTAAGTTACTGACTGTATCCGGACGAATCTGTTTGCATTGTGATTGACTTTGAATACCAACATGTAAGCCTCTATTGACTCTATTGACGCATTGACAAGTGCACACACACCAGCCCTTGTTTCATCACGAAAACAGTCTCGATGCAAGTGCAATGACCGATGCAATCACAAATGCAAGGATGAAAAAGTTTTCATATCCTTGTGCTTGTGCCTGTCACTGTGCTTACATTTTGCTAGCAAAAACAGAACACAACTCAAGCACAATTGCGCTTGTGCTTGCATCGCTAGTGAAAACCAGCTTAATTCAGGACTTTTATATATTACCAGTAAGTAATATTTGACAAATTATGTCATGCATAAATTGAGCCTTGTGAATTCTGGATGAATTGATATTTCTTATAAATAATCAATTTTAAATAACTTGGTTTATTTCAATAAAAAACTGACAGAATTCTTTCTTAAACTATTTCATTATTCTGGTAAAAAGATGCAATTACGGTATTATTCTTTTAGTAACTTATCGGCAAATAGATGTCCACAGAAGAACAAACTAAAGGAGGTGAAGGTGAAGATCTATAATCAGTTGACCTATATGTGGCAACATAGACATGATTGCTGTAACTATCTCAATTCTCACAGTGTATGAAGACACATGATTCACATTTCGTACCACCTTCCTGCATTTTTTCTTTCTGTCTCTAGTTTATAGTTTTGTAAATAGGTTGCAAGCATTTAAGGTCATTCCCCTGAAAGAAATCCGCACATAGGTTTTTTTCAAACTTTGTCCATACATTACCTATTATGAGGGAATCTAAAAGATGAAATAAAAACGGGGGGTGCCCGACTTCGTTTGAGAGCTATAGCTTATAAAATCTACCCTCCTTAATGCCATATGGCAGGCGTTTGGTCCTTGTTTTGAAATATATGATATATCTGCTCATTTCAAACAAATTAGGCATGTTTTCATTTGAAATATATGTAATAATAAAAGCAATTTAATAAGTAGCTTTGAGTATATCGCAAGTTTTCAATTGAAAGCAATTTTAAGTGCAATCTTTGGCTTTCGAGCAGGAACGGACACAGAAACGTGACCATGGTTACACACAGTTTCTGTCAATAGATTTTTGTAATTTTTCAAGTGTTTGAGATCACTAACCGGTCAATCAAATGAGCGAAAAAAATTAGGGGGTCCCCGTATTCGTTGGCGAGTTATGGCGTGTTTTGTACAAAAACTGGGCTTCAAAACCGCATTTTACACAAGGGGACTGGGGCAAGTTTTGCAAAAAGCCCCTTAAATCAGGAGATAAGTATATTTTCCATCCGCAACACTAAATATGGATTACAATGAGTAATGCGTAGTAGCAAGTTATAATAGCTAATAAAAATTTAGATTTTCGTATCATGCGCATTAGAGCTGCGCACTGCAAAACCGAGGAATGACCTTAATTATATATGTATCATCATATGTAAACATTGTACATTGAAATACAGTAAAATAACAGGAAAAAAGAAGGTAAAAATAATTGATATTAAATTTGCTGTGTGTACATGTATCTACACTGTTGCTGATTTTCCCTTCAAATTAGTAGTTGTGAAAATAGCACAGCAGCAATTTACTTGCTATTGTAACCACCACCACTAATGACGACGATGATGATGATAATGATTATTATTATTATTATTATTATTATTATTATATTTATTAATTGAGTAGGGCTATCAAGAGAAACTAAAAAAAATACACTATTAATAAATGTGAACTTTGTATCAGCTGCAGTGCAGAAGATGATGATTTGTCAAAAACATTTTGCCTTAGAAACTTTTAAACATATTTTAACATTTCAGCCTCAATCATAATTATATTTATAAAGACTTTCAAGATGATTAGTTGGTAAACTGACAGAATGGAGTGTCAACTCAGTGTGTGCTTGTGGAAACTATATGTGTCAACTGAAAGCAATTGTGTTTCTAATTGATGATTCATAAGTTTATACATGCGTTATAGAATACAAACATGTTTACTTAGTAATTATATTATAAAACAAACGATAAAACCTAACTTTCACCAAGATGTATTCTGATTTGACTAAATTCTTCTTATTATGAAATGTATAATAATTATTATTTGTTATATTAATTATTTTTATTAGCAGTCTGAAAGACTTCTTTACAACAGCTAAATTAGGAGAAACTGAAGAAAACTATTACACTAGTTCACAGTGTATACTGACTGCTGTAAAAGAAAGATGGAAGTGTTTGAAGGGTTGATAAACTAGAAGCATGTAATGAAAGGAAAAGTTAACTAAGCAGCACACAACAAGGATAAAAACCATTCAAGCAAAGTGTTGAACAAAATGCAACGTGCAGTAAAAGGTGCACTTGAAATTATCCTTCTAAACACTTTCATATCTGACAGTGATTGCAGTGTGCAACTTCAGAAATATACAGAATATTAAATAAAGAATACTGTTAATAAATACTAATAATAATGATTCGAATTATTGCTATTAATCATTAATATCTATATTAAAATTATTACAATTACAATTATTATATCATTCTGTCACTGATCCTCTTCATTGTTATTACTTTAAGTGGCTTTGTTCTGCCGAGTACGTTATAATAACTCAACTCATTCAACACAAGATTGACAAGTGCAATAATTCAGTGAGCAATTAGGTATAAATTATTAATACACAAATGTTATATAACATTCTCCGCTCTTTGGTAAATTTCCTGCTTACAATATATTTTATCTGATAACAAGAAAAAGTGGCCATTATATCGTGGTATGGCTTAAGATCAAGTGTTGCTAAAAGTGAATATATATGCAGCAAATAAACCATCTGTAAACTTTTTAAAATAAATAAGTCTAGATATAAACAAACATGCAAAATTCCAGCGGTAATATCAGTCCATAATGTTCCATCCAGGTTTAATATTTGAAGAACTCCAATAATCTTAATTCAAAGGTTTACTGAATTAGTTACTAGTAAATATCATGCTATTTTCAAATCTAGAATAAAATATTTATTGCTTACTAAATTTAACAAAGTTGATCCATTGAAACAGATGTGAAATATTACTATATATAAAACTATGACAAAACTCCTAAGTCAGAGAAAAACAAACATACTTCAGAATTACGTCAGTGATATAAACAGTGCCTGAAATAGAATTTTCTAGTGTTTTTGTGAAAAATGCCATAAAATGCCATTGTTGTAAACAAGTAGCATGCATCAGTGGTCAATGCAATTGATTTTAAAAAAGCTGGAAGGAAATGTAGCGTATGACAAGTTCTCCTGCAGAAGGGTGGGTGCAAAATATGTCTGCAGATAGCAATTAAAACTCTTAGTTCCTATCTTAATCTGTCAAATCAAAACCAACTATCCAAACCAAACTTTGACATTTCAGAACAACACAATGTTTTATGTAACTATATTATGGCTTCAATTCCATTCAATTCTGTATCGCGACAAGTTCATATATTACGTTCTCCTCGTCACAGTTGACAGCTTGAAAATGGCATTGATGAAAATTATTAGTGTAAAAAATCTAGAATTTCCTTGTTGTTCGAACTTGGCTGCGTGTCTGACAGCCAAAAACTCATCCAACTGTAATAAACAGTGACACATACAGGAAATATGGGTGTTGTTAACTTCGCTCATTCACAAGAGACGAGGACTTTGAAATGGACAAGTATCAAACTGAAATTAACTAATCGATCGAAATTAACTTGCTGTTTACGACCAATTTCATCGATGATATCGAGGAATTGCAAGTTTTGTTTACTTACTATTTAGCCGAATCTCCTAGCTGGTATTCTCTAGCCCGTCGGAAACATTGCTGGACCCCTCCATCCTTCCACAATCTTTTCATTGCTTGAGTTAGTTCTGGTGTAAAAGGCTCCGTGTCGTCTGCTCTCGCAACAACATCAAAGACCAGTTTTGCGTCTCCCTAAGAGAAGACGACAGGGTCACATTTCGATCAACACTATAACAATGTAGATAGGCTTTCCACCGCCAAAACATCCTCAAAGATCAAGGTATAGTAAGCACAGTACAGGATTACAAATTGCACACACAGATTAACAAAATAAGCGATATCTTACGAGTCTTTCGTCGGATTCGAAGTCGATTCGCAACTTATCCATTGCACGAATGATGGTAAGTAGCGAATAAATCGTGTTGCGGAACACATATGGCTTGTACTGTTTGTAGTCCTCGGCCGTAAAGCCATGATCGTGTATTATCCTAGGGAAAAATCAAACAATCCATGCAGACATTAAGCTTTCTCCAGTAAACAGAGCGGGTAGCCAAGTTGTAAACAAGGCGATAACCTCAAAGAAAGAGTCAAAGTCCCACGTACTTTATTTGTTTCACGATGGTGCTTTTTCCCGATTCACCCGCTCCTGTGAAAGACAAAGAGTAAAAATACATTTATCACAAGAAATAGACATCAAATAAAATACGCTAAGTCATTAAAGTCCGACCAAACGATCCCTTGTCCACGCCTCCCCACAAGAGAGAGTCGTGAACGGCATCTCTTGACTGCGATCTGAACCAAGTGATCGAAACAAAACACCATCGACCAAATAATCTTCTCGGCCGCTGTAGCAGGCGCCCATCTTGCCCCGGAAGGACTGCTTTCTCACTTGAGAGATCAACAAATTCTTGTAGATGAATAAAAACTATAATTGTGGGACAGCAAAAGTGAAAATGCCATAAGAAATTCTCGCGTACCAAGCAACAAGAGTTTCACATCGCGTTCTGCGCGAGCGCCATCAAGTTTGAGGTTTTTCTCGATGGCTTTGCTCCGTGCAATCGCAGCCCTTTCTTCAGCACTTAAAGTGCAACCCATTTCTGCACCACATCCAATCCTTGGCGGGTTTTCACGTCCAAAACATTGAACGTCAGTTTGGAAACTACCTATATACAACAAGCCATGGTATGAGACGTCGACAGCACAGTCAAAGTCGTTTCAGAGCGATCCAGGCCCACGGATCGTCCGTCGCCCACTCGGTTAACACTATGCTGCTTGATTAGCCAATCACAGCCCGAGCCACAAGTTCCAAGGAACAACGAATATCACAAGGATATTGACCTCAAAGTATAAACAAGGGTCTGGAAACGAGCTTCGGGGTTGGTCAAAATATAGTACCAAGGTCATGCTGGATATCAGAAAAACAGAACACTTTCATAGTTTCAAGGTTTTTCAATATATTTGTTTGTGCTGCGAGATATCTTTCTATATTTAGCAAGAATAAAAATTCATATCCTTGTAGATGTACGGTTCTGCGTGGGTTGAAGAAAGATGAGCACTGCAAAATATATTCGAAATTCAGGTCACATTAGCACTTAATATATAAATTATAAAGATAAGGTATTTTAAGAGGAATTAGGAAGTGCGCAAATTAAATAATGGAATATGATTTAGCTGCTTTGAAGCAATATAAATATTTTCATTTTTTAAAAGTAGTGGTATTTTTTTTTACCTTCCCTGCGTTTGCAAATTAATTGCTGGGGTGATATACTATTATATGTTTTTAGGGATCCTGGAAAACTACATTTTTAGAAAGAACTTGTTTATAATTCATATAGCTTAAATACAGGTACAACAAATCAGATTGTGCTCACAACGAGATGTGGTGGAGTGTAGAGCAAACGTTACCCAACTGCACTCAAACCCGAAATCACGTGTAATGGTGTATTTGTTTACAGAAGAAAAATTCAATTTTTTTTCACTTTCAGTGAGGCAGCCAAATGACTGTTTATTTTAGATCTAGTTTCACTTGGAACCCGATTCATGGTTCAGTGGCTGCGTAGATATGGCGTAAAATAAAGTTAAGTCAAGCAGGATTAGCTAGTACAACCTAAAATGTTAATTTTTGTTGTGAGTGATATTGCTTGTAGCGTAAGAAATTAAACCGTGCATTACAGTAACAATTCTAAGTATTTAGCTAAAATGTTGTTTTGAGTAAATTTAGCAACACGAGAACTAAAATGGTAACTATATTTGCTTCCACATGTAATTGGAGTATTTTGGGAGACTTTGCTTTGGAAAATCGACCAAGTTCAGTTCAAAGTACACAATTTGTAATATCAACAAAAACGGAAAACTTAGCTATATCAGGCTAGGAATGATCGACCTTTATTACTGTCTGAGAACCGTTAATATTCAATTTTAACTGATCATTTTTTGAGAGAACTTAAAAACAAGATAAATTTAGTCTTTCAAAAGAGGAATGATAGCTCGATATTAGTCCAAATAACAGTAAGAGTCCGCCTGATATTTTTATTGATACCAAAACAATTTCAATCATTATAAGTAGAGAAACCGGAAATCAGCTGCCACGTCGCTGTGTTGTCTTGTGACTTCCGTTCACTTGCCGTTGATCGTTTTTACCTGACTCAGTGATAACAGCCAGTTTTTTAAAACAAATATTTGAATGATGCGTAGAGAACCGGGTAGTATGGCCGTTTTAGTGATCGAATTCAGAATCCATTAGAAAGCCTAGCTTCACTTTAATTTGATCAGCAGCAATTTATTGTGAATCTCTTGAAGTTTGTTCGCAGTACTGATAGTAGTGGGGGGGGGGGGGGGGGGGGGGGGCGGGCGC
>JANVCJ010091249.1:0-10362 GCA_026413505.1 Epizoanthus ramosus
GAAACCATGCATTAGGGTATGCTGAAATTAATTAAAATATTACATTTTAATTCAGTATATGAATGGATTAATTAATTAAAATGCCTTTTCATAGTTATAACAAAAAAATATTAATGTTCGGTTTTCTTAGTGTTTTCGGTAAAATTATATTCTGTGTTGATATCTTCAGCTTTCAATCCATGCGATATTAGTCTGTGTAGCCACCGTTATCACACATGCGAGGTGAAGGATGGTCAGGCGACATGTGTTTGTGTCAGACCGTGCACGAGGGAATACAACCCCGTCTGTGGTTCTGATGGCAAGACCTACTCCACCGAATGCATGATGAAGATGCTTAGTTGTGAGGCCAACAAGGATGTCACCGTGAAACATATTGGAAAATGTCCCGGTAAGTAGAGCGTTACTGCATTGTTTTAGTGTACGACCAATCAGATACAACGATCAATCAGACACAACGACCAATCAGATATATCGACCAATGAGATACAACCACCAATGAGATACAACCACCAATCAGATACAACCACCAATCAGATACAACCACCAATCAGATACAACCACCAATCAGATATATCGACCAATGAGATACAACCACCAATCAGACACAACCACCAATCAGATACAACCACCAATCAGATACAACCACCATCAGACACAACCACCAATCAGATACAACCACCAATCAGACACAACCACCAATCAGATACAACGACCAATCAGATACAACCACCAATCAGACACTACAACTACCAATCAGATACAACCACCAATCAGACACAATGACCAATCAGATACAACCACCAATCAGACACTACAACCACTAATCAGATACAACAACTAATCAGATACAACCACCAATCAGATACAACCACCAATCAGATACAACCACCAATCAGACACAATGACCAATCAGATACAACCACCAATCAGATACAACCACCAATCAGATACAACAACTAATCAGATACAACCACCAATCAGACACAACCACCAATCAGATACAACCACCAATCAGATACAACCACCAATCAGACACAATGACCAATCAGATACAAACACCAATCAGACACAATGACCAATCAGACACAACCACCAATCAGATACAACCACCAATCAGATACAACCACCAATCAGATACAACAACTAATCAGATACAACCACCAATACTAAATACTGGCCTCTACTTTGTGTCCTGTACACAGGGCCACTTTGGAAGTCCAAAACAGGTTCATTGTACTTTTGAAACAATAAATGGGGCGTTAGAGGAAGTTCAACTGTCAACGCGACATCATGCAATTGCACGAGCAGCAGAAGCGAAAGCTCAAAGTGAATATGAGGAGTTTTGCTGGTGCTCGTGCAATGCTGTGAAGTCACTTGGTGCTTTAAAGTCCCACGACGATCGTTGTTGGCTTTTTTTGACACGATTTCCGAGTGTTTTCGTCCTCGCGCAAGGCATCCAAATTTAGTACACGCCATCAAAAAGGTAATCGTATGCATCGCTTGGATGCGACAACTATCGGAACTAGTTCTAACCCAGCACATGGATTAGTGCCGCTCAGTTCTCCGTTCCAGACGCCCAGAACGCGGGAAGTTGGTAACTTTTGGCGGGAATAATGCCCGCGCTCCTTTACTTTTCCCTCAGTAGTGGCCAGAACAAGCCGGACCCGATAATTGGAGAGCGTTCCAAGGTTCTGACATTTTATTGGTATGTTTTCCTCAGCGAGCCCATGTGACACTGCTCAGTGTGCTCCGTACGCTACGTGTAGTGTGGAGGGTGGCAAGGCAAGATGCCAGTGTCCCTTGTTCTGTACGTCTGACTACCGTCCTGTTTGTGGATCAGATGGCGTAACCTATTCAAATGAATGTGGATTGAAATCGGCAGCATGCAGTAAGAACAAGAACATTACAGTTGCGAAACAAGGACGTTGTGGTAAGTATGGACCAAGTCATATTCATGTTTTGAAAGGCAGCTTTAAGGCTACGTTCACACGGTACTGGACGAATTTTCGACCGGTCAAAAATTCGTGCGTTTAGGTGTTCCGTTCACACGGAACCACACTAATCGTACGAACATTTAATCGCCTAACCGTTCAAAAATTAGACCACCAAAATCCAGGTGTGAACACCTTGACCGTCTAAATTTTTGTACGATTAGCGTGGTTCCGTGTGAACAGAACACCTAAACGCACGAATTTTTGACCGGTCGAAAATTCATCCGGTACCATGTGAACGTAGGGCTCAAATTTTGGTTGGTGAAGTAGTGCTTTGCGCATGGGCGGATGCTAAAACCACTGACAAAATTAACAGAGCGAAAATATTGAACGGTTCCATGTGAACAAAATGTCCGGTCACATTTTCAGCCGGTAGAAAATTCATCCGGTACCGTGTGAACGTAGCCTAGGATGTCAGTATACAAGTTCCGTTTTCGTTGGTCTGTTAATGAAATCAGAATTTTGTCGGAAGATAAGACTCAGGTTTAATATGTCTAGTTATAATTTTTATAAGAACGTCTAGTTTCTTATCAAAGGATCGAATATTACTATATAAGACGTTTCAATTTGGTGATACTGCATTATGTAACTCGTTTGTTATCGTACATCAGATGGCATTGGCGGCGTTGAAAGAATTTTAGTATAAAATAAGCAACTTAGGTATTTACTATGGACAGCATGCATGAAGGAAAACTTCTGCAAAAACGTCTGACATAATTTGCACGAATTTTTTATTATTACACTGCATTATAACTAATGTTTTACATTCAGTTGCGGCAATTTTATTACCTCTTGCTACTAACTGGGAGTATTACTTTTAAAGACATTAAATAAGAAGCTATTGCAGGTCTTATAGTTCCTCCTCTTTTAACAGCCACTGTGAAATGCCGGCTGTTTATCTTGTCTGCACACGGTTCGTCTCTTTGCGTGTTTGGCTTTTCAGCGTGTTATCTGTGAACAGATAGCGGCAGCCGTCAAGCCGACATTAAGCTAGAACATGATTATTACATTTGTTGTTTTTCAATGATTTAAATTGCTGTTGATTTAATTCCTGTTTGTCTGAAACCAGTTATCATGCGTTGTCCAGTTGGTCGTACTGATAGTTCGATGAAACGCGCTAATACCCGAAGCTATGATTGGTATCATGTCAAGGATGCCGTGTTGAATCTAAGACGGGCCATTTTTTAGTGCTAGGGCGTGACTGTGTTACCTGAGTGTTAAAAGCTGAAAAATTGGATGAGAGCTGGGTTATAGTAAAGAGGGAGAGAGCAGTACATCTAGTTTGGTCTTGCCTGGCAGATCGTAGTTTTTTTCCTGGAAATCCTGATCGCTATGATGAAGATTTTCTTAGCTTTATCTTGTACTGATCACGAGTCACCACTCTGTTACAATGGTAATCAGAAACACATAGATTGCTTTTATAATGCAATTTAGTATATTTCAGCAGTTTTTGAAAGACTAAAAACAACTTCGAGGGTAAAGATCTAACATTCGAATTGTTGCGAGACTAAGAAATGAAGAAAACGTCTAATTCATAAGTAGTCAATAATTCAGTGGTCATTGTAAGTTATTACATAGGGAGCGGACATCGTAAACTGTTAAAGTATTCCCGTCCAGCGGCAAACAAACTAAAGAAGGAAGGACCATTTTGTTGATGTAAATCGCGTACAGGCTGAACTGCGCTGTTGAAGCATGAGTACCTTAATTTACCTGCTAATTATTCCAGATGATCTCGTTTACATTCCTGAAAGTTGCTTGACGCTCCCTTCTAGGCAATGGTATACCCTGTCAGGATACACGAGCAATCAGCCTTATATTTATGTTTGCTCACGTACTCTTGCGTACATACGTTCGCACCCGTGATTAATGATTACGCTCGAGCCGTGTTTTGACGTCATTTGAACATCAATTAGTGAACAGACACATGGATAATGGAATCTATTTGTTAATTGTGGATTTTTCCGAATGTTTGCACTGACTAACATTTTAAATGAAAGAATTTCAGTCGCCTCGAACTGTGATCTAGCAGTTTACATAGTAACTCGCCAACATTCTGTGCTCTCCGATATATATATATATATCGCTGCTTGGTAATCCTCAGTTAGTAATGTAATACAGAAAGTATAAATCTAATCTACTTTGGGGTCGCGATAGCCAGGGGGGGCAACACTAGTGACAATGTAATTCGTGGGGTAATGGCTTAACTGGCCTTGATGTGTGAAAATCCCGGTGAAAATGAGCAAGAAATGCTTGTATTTACTGTCTTCATAATTGTATTACGAATTTTATGCTGACGTTTTGAAGTCTTTAATTTTGTTGGTGGTTGTGAAATGTGTGCTAGGATTAAGCATGTGCATGTTCCGTCGACAAAAATGCTAGAAATGCAGTGATGAGATTTATCACATGTCTGGCGCTGGCCTACTCAGATCTCGTAGCGACGTGACGGGCCGGAATCTTTCGATCCGTAGGCACTTAAGGAGTGACTAGACTCGACACTGTTACAGGCATTACAACAAGATGCGATGAATAAGAAATCACGTGTGTTTGTAATTATATGGCCATGTTCTAAGCTGATATGGATAAGTGTCTCAATGTAATTTTTTTTATTTTCTGTATTTGAGGATTCTGCGATAGGCTTTTATTCAGGGTAAACTGACCCTTCGTACCGAAAGAAAGATGATGTATAGTTTGTATATAAATGATTGCTTCACTTGAATACGAACAACAGTCATGAAGGGGCGTTGTCATGCTTTTGTGCACGTGGATTACATGCGCTGAACCCAACGTCTGTTTGAGATTGAGTTGGAAGGAATGTTTTGAAGGTCAAACATAACTAAATCGATAAGATATAGATCCTTCAATTATTGAATGATATCTGCGCATGCGTCAGGTTATGGCAAGCGTTCAGAGCATGTCATTCCTAGAGGCGTGGCGTGAGGTCAGCCTCCTTGACCGTACCAGTCGTCCTTGAACACTGACTGATCCCAGTTATCGCTGTCCGCCAGACAATCGTGTGTGCCGAATTATAAATGAACTTGGGAGACTTGCTTTGAAATATAAAAGAATTTGGGAGACTTGCTTTGAAATACAAATGAACTTGGGAGACTTGCTTTGAAATATAAATAAACTTGGGAGACTTGCCCCTAAGTAGCTGCACGTTATCCTGAAGGTAGATTCGTTAAATGCGTTATTAAAGGTCGAGTCATTTTGTATTTATCTAGATAAGCAGGGGTTGATTACTTTGCTTGTTGCGCAAGAATTATCTGATTATTAATACAATGCCAGAATTTAGAAGAGTATTTAAAAATATTTATTACCTTCGTACTCTCTGTAATATGATCTCTGATGGATCTTAACTATAAAGAGACTAAATTAATTGTCCTGTTTGACTAATGAACTCATCTATGGATTAAAGTATTCGAAAAGAGAAATGAAGGCATAAGTGCGGGGGTGGACACAGATTGACATGGTTTGCAATTGGTTATGAAGTAATTTCGAGTTTATATTCTATTTCTTTAATATTAATATTAAATCGCAATACAAACTATTGTAATCTTGTAGTAAATTCTGGAATATCTCATTTTTTTCTCAACGGCGAATTCATGTTATCATTTTAGATTCCTCACGCCTTGGCATGCGGCACTGTTCTCGTTCTTTCTATTCTAACTGTTTATATTGCCGTACAAAGTAATTTGTGAAGAGATGCCACTCTGCTCCCTAGTTAGGTATACTTCGTCTTAGTCACAAATATTTTACTGCAAATGGACCACAATAACTGAAATGTTTAGCCCTCAGCGCGGCATGCGGACGCATACAAACGATTATAGTTTGTTACACATGTAGGATGACCATGACGGAGAGACGATGCGCGTTGTTCTGATTTCTCGGAAAGCAGCAACTTGCGTGTTCTTAAACACGTAAGCTGTCGCGCCTTTCTACACTAATGAGAATAGAATGTTCAAAAACAACATAGCTACCCCGAGCTGAATAACCGTTCAGACCACTTTTGAAGTAGGATCAGATCAGTTAGTCAATAAGTTTTTTAAATCTTCTAATTCTAAATTTTAATTTACATGTATATTAGGGCCTAGGGGAACTTGGCAGTGCCGGAACCGAATAGAACTGCTGCCATGAAATGTTTAAGTTAGTCCACAGGTAAAGGCTGCGCAAGTATGTCGAGCTGTCGCAATATGCAGAGCGCATTGCAAAGTACCAATAAAAAAAGAAAGAAAGAAAGAAAGATAATAATGTCGACATAGCAATAATGGTGATAGCAAAATATGAATTACTTATGATAAATAGTCAGATGCACTGCTTTCAGAACTAAGAGGAAGAGCAATAAAACGTATTTAAGATGAATCTAAAGCAACATCTAATGAATCTAATAAATAACTTGTAAGTATTAAAATATTTCTTACATAAAATTGCTTTGAAGTTTCAAAGTCACTATAAAAGGGTTCAGACTTCGCAGTTTAATCAGTAGGTTTTTCTGCCATAACAAAAACAACTGCCTCCCAGTCTGCTGGATTTTGAACCTTGCGGGAATTTAATGGAAGCAATAAGGTCTTGCGTAACGCGACTAAAACGGTTTCTGTTTGTATAATTATACGAGGGCAGCATTGTAAATTCTCAACTTATTGAGATCAGTGTCAGGAAGATCAGAGAGAAAGTTCTTGTCAACTGACAGTGAGGGAGTGCCCGGAATTAGTTCCTGATGTGCTGTATTCAGTTCCAAAGATGGAAGTACACAAGTATTATATGTCTCCAGCAGTACAATCTTCAGAGACTGAAGGAATCAATTCAGCAACAAAGATCTCTAAAGGAGTTGCCAATAGATAGAGTTGTGGTTGATTTATTTCAAGTCGATGTTTAGTTCAATTAAAAGAAGATCAGTTTTTTATCATTTATTTCAGTATACTTCTTATATGACATCTATTTCTTGCCTCTAAAATTTAACGTCCCGGTATTTCTTTTTTACAGAATTGAAAACTTGATATGCTATATACTTAGTTTACAGTCCAAACCGTTTTTTGGTAGGAAGAAGGGAAGCCTTGCATTTTGATTTTTGGGCTTGATTTCTGGAGTTCTTGTGTCCGCCATTTAAAATGTGACTGTTGCAGTTCATAAAACCACTCCAGTAGCATCTTTGTTAGACCTTGAACCGGGTTTGAAGGAAATCCAGCCATTGAGTGTCATCAGCGAAAATCACCACATCTGGCAGGACTGAGGCTAATTATGGTTCTGTACAGATAACTTTAACACATTACAAACAATAGACAACCAAGACATGAACTCTGCATGGTTTACTGCAAACTTGACATCAAAAAGTCGAGAAAGTGATGCAGATATCAGAGAACGTTGAGAGTGACCATAACAAGCAAGTAATTGACTTTGATACCAAAGGTCTGAAGATTCTTATGAGCGAGAGAATGATCAGCTATGTCGAGTGCAGCATGCACTGAAGTGTAGGAGAACAAGAAGTCAAACGGAAGGGTTACAGCTTACAGGTGGTTTACTCGTGTTTATTAGTGATGTCGGACGTTCAGTAGTGTTTCAGTATATACTGTGGAGCTGATGCTATGAGGTATCAGTAAAAGGTTATTCATAGACATGTGTTCATGAAGTTGGCTATCAGCAGTTCTTTCTGTGAGATTACAAACAAATGTAAATTGCTATTAAACAGGACTGACATGGCCCGGTTGTTGGTACAAGATAAATACGTGCTTCTTTCCAGCTGGAGAGAACGTCTGCCGATGTGAGACTTGATCGATTCGGTGATGTTTGAGCAAGAATGTCAAGGCAATCTAAGACAAATGTCGTGCGCATAGGATCAACACCACAAGATTCTTGGCATAAGTATTTGTCAATCATGTATCTTTCTCGGCTGTAGGTTAATGGAAGGAAGGAAGGAAGCAAGCAAGTGGATTATTTGATGTTTGTATCTGATCTGCATGGTGATAATGGCTGATCGTAAGCCAGTTCATTACGAGTGTTTACAGTATTCTGAATGAAAACATCGCCAATATTGTCAGCAATAACAGTTTTGTCAGGATAATTATAGGAAAACTGAGGTCTTCGCGTGACTGAAGCAGCGTTCAATAGCTTCCTTTGATAAGGCTTGTCGTTGATGATAAGGTATATGGATTCGTTTCTCTCGTGGTACGATTCTTGATAACTTGTGCATGGTCAGTGAGATCGACCAGTTGTTTTTGTTGCCATGACCTTTCAGTTTCAAAAGGCATTGCATCTGGTGGACACTGCTATTATAAAACCATGGAGCAGACGCTTGTTTGTTGATGGAGGCCCGTTCCGGCTGTGAATGTTGTTGACCAGTCCATTGAGGTTGAGCACAATGTGGACTGAACAAAATCTTTCTTTATCAGTGATTGATTAATAGTTCTTAGTTTTCTTAATGATGTGGATGCGGTTGTTCTTGTAGCGGACGGAGTTGCAAACACACTGTGAAATGATCAGGAAATAGAGGGCCGACGTACTCACTGCGGAGTTCCTAACTGATAACAATGTCTTACTCCGAGTAACAAATGACAGTAGATAGGTCCAGATAATAATAGTGATAACAAGGTAGAACCTTTCTCCAATGTGACCGAGGCGGAGAATGCCGAATAACCGTTAGATCTTCGTCCAAATATTTGGCAAGGGTATTTACTAATAAACGACAAAATGAACAATAAATATTTACCTCGCACTGTGCATGTGGTGTTGTTCTTGGCTCAATTTGGCTGCAATTTGGGCTATGGCCAGGACTTTTCTTGACACGAGCGGAATCTTTCTTTTAAAAATAGAGTAAAGGTATGCCCCAAATGTCAAGACTGGATTCCAACTTTCGTTCCGATTTGGGGACGATCAGTAAATCTGAGGAGTGTCTTTACTTCCTTACTTCTTTACATTGTTCCTTTATTTGAATCACTACCATAAAATGTCAAGGTAAATTTTTATTTTCCTGATTTTCTAGTATGAATTTATACTTAAAAATAGCGAAAATACGCAAGCTATGAACGAAATCTCGCAAAAAGTTAATGCCATACCTGCAGTATGCAATACATACCAAACGTTGTAGTTTGATATATTACTGATAGCTTAGTCATATTAGATAGCTTTCTTGTTGTGTTTGGCAATTAACTTTCAGACGCTGACCAGCATCTTTTGAGGATATAACTGGATGGAAGGCTAAAAGTTGATTGATTAGCAATTTTCGGTATTTCATCGTTTGCCAAAAACCTGCGGTGTGCTGGAGCGCATCCAACGTACGATCTACTTATGGAAATTTTAAACTTCACCTCTTGGTATGAAAATATACAATACAGTGTTAGCTGTCGTGATTCTCGCTAATTCTATAACTGACAAGGAGGACTGGTGGAGCCAACCGTTTCAAATAAGAACCCACATGCATATATCTGACAAGCTGCCATATTCCAAACGCGTTCACTCTCTTTTATTTTGCCTCAAATCTAAAGAAATTTAGACAAAATGTGGAACGTGTAGCAATTTTAGTATAGCATTTCTGTGAAGTGTATTGTCAGAATCATAGCTGAATTCTGAAGCGACAAAAGCTGTTCGTGTCATGACAACCCCCTTCAAGATTATACATTTACGTGTTTATCCCCTTTTAAAATTTAAGCCAATTCATAAGGACTTAAAGCATGCGAACTTGAACTTGAATTTTGATACAATGTTATGCATACTTACACACCGCAAGTTCATCCAGTAATGGTGCATGGTGGCACAGACTAGATATCAACATGTTATTAGCTCATATCATATGAGTTATGCAAACGGTCACCCTCGGGTAGTAGGCAATAATTTTATGTAAGTAAGGTCAACTCGCTATGAAACAAGAAGGCAACTGGCAACCTAGGATCCTTGCAACTCTTCCCCTATGAAATCTGGTGTGGCCAATTGATATTTGAATAAAAAAGTTGTAAAGCAAGCAGTGTAGCAGACTTGGTTGTTTACCAGCACATCAGCACAGGGAGCGGACCACAGTTCATTTTATTCAAGTGTATTGCTTGGGCGTTTATTAAATTTCATCGAGAAGAGACTTCTATCCTGGGGGAGGTGACTCCCATACTGGACGTGACGGGGATGATCGTCGTACCTTTTAGGGGTTAAAATTGCAGGTTGTGGTACCGCTTAGGATGTTAGAGATACAAATGAGCGTTTGAATTCAAAAAGGTATCTCAGTTTTAGGGATGTAATATGCCAGAATACCCACATCAGATTGAAATAAACGGAAATACGTGACGCATCTCCATTCTTTTTGTTTTTCCGGCACAGCTTTATATAACGGTCAACATGTGCATTCCAGATTCCTTTTCTCTATGTAACTAAGCATGTGTATTTCATGTGTATG
>JANVCJ010091260.1:0-10361 GCA_026413505.1 Epizoanthus ramosus
TGGTATTAAAAGGTATCTCCCCCCTCCCCCCGCGGAAATTGTGGTCTTCACTCCTGGGACCGGTTGTTCGAAAGATGGTTAACTTTAATCCTGGGTTAAGCCAAATTCAAAAAGCAATTTCTCTACCTTAGAATATGTTTCTGGGGCTTATAAAATACTATCGAGTCTTTAGTCTTTGGAAACCCAATTGCTAAACCCAAAATGGCAGCCTAAACCAGTCTATAAAGTAGTAAATACAAACATGGATTAAGAGTTTAATCCTGGGTTAGTGTTAATCGGCTTTTTCACTACTGGTCCCAATGCTGACATATGCTTGTAACGAGTACAGTGCATGGAGGATTAACTCTTCTTGTTCACACAGTGGGTCAAAACGCCCAGGGCTTTGAGCCCTGCCAAACCCCGAAGCCAGATGTATGTTAATAATAATAATAATAATAATAATAATTTAATCTTATATATAGCACGGCAAATCATAGGAAGATGCTCTTGCGCGCTTTACAGTAGATAAAATGTAAAGTAAGACTATATATGTAACATCAAATAAATCATCAACATCAAACTACAAAATAATTACTTAAAAGTTGAAACAAACTAATTGGGTTTAAATTATAAAATTATTTGGTTAAAATAAGTCAGACGCTATCTTAAAAGAGTTTCTTAAAAGAGTTTACACTAGTTGCAGATCTAATTGCATTGGGAAGGTTGTTGCAGAGTGCGGGCGCAGCTGCAGTGAAACTGCGATCACCAAGCATGCGGAGTGTTTTTATCCTGGGTGGTTGCAACAGGATATCACCAGTTGATCTCAAATTATATCTAGATGTGTTCTTGCGCATAATACGTTCGCTTAGATATATAGGTGCTAATCCATGGATGGCTTTAAAAGTAAGAAGTAAAATCTTAAAATTGATGCGGTATCTAATTGGTAGCCAGTGCAGTTTCACTAAAGTTGGAGTAATATGGTCAGACATATCTTAGGAAGGTCCTAAATGTTTAACTAAAGGCGCTGTCCATTTCTCAGATCTGATCGGAACTGGTTCTGGCCGGACTGTCCCTGCTCGTAAATTTAATAGAGCAGTTCTCCCGTTCCGGCGGCCGACCAGTGAGCGCGGGAATTTGGTGAGTATTGGCGGGAAAATGCTCGCGCGCGCCCTGACCTTCCATTTACAATGGCTGTCAGGCGGCCAGTCACGACAAATGCAAAGCTCCCTAAATTAAGACAATAAAACAACGTCGCGAGTGTTTCTATCCAGTTTTAGAAACATGCATGACGCGGCAGAACACGAGAAAGTGTTGCCGAGAGAAAACGAGGCGAAAGCCGATGCTGTTTTATTATATAGTTTTCAAAAAGATTACTATTTAATCGACTGCCTTCAATTATTACATCTCCACGAAAATTTTCATCTTGTTTCGTGACGTCATTCATGATTTCTATCCAGATTTAGAAAACGGTACTCAGCCAATCCGAACGCGCGATATATCGTGTCTATTTTCTAAATATAGTTAATATGTATCTAATTTTGTAGTATTCGCGAATACAGCTATACAGTCCCGGGTCTCTGAATACATTATTCTATTAAATGGATTTATGGGCTAAATAGCTTAAGGACGTAAACAAATCGTGCGATTGGTGCACAACTGTCATATAAGGCGGATAATCTACGCACTCTTAAGTACTTGTACTAAGCTGATTATTGGTGAAACTTCTGCTGACAACAAGAAGGAAAAACTAAAAGTGTCTATAATATATTGCGTTACCAAAACGTAGTTATATCACGTCGCAAACAATCATAAACAAGACGCTAACATTACGGAAAGATAGAACTGGGTCAAGGGAACTGGGTCTATTTTTACGTCCTGTTTGCGACCTGTGTAAATACGAAAACAACCCTTACAAAGAAGTAGTACATACTTTCCTTGTAAATCAGAAGTAACTGGACCTTTTTGCATTTGATGTCGCATGAATGAGGTACAAAAATGTCTTGAGAAACCGCGTAGTTATATGGATCGCTCTGAGAATTTGATTATACATTTTTAATCCCTACTGATCAAATTATCCTTTCTCCCTTTAGCCACTCGATAAATCATTATTAATACTCTAAACTCAGTGATATGTTTACAATAATTCGTTATTTTGCAGTCGTGACTTTTGGCATTGTTGATTTTATGCTGAATCTTCTGCTTTGGAAATAGGAGCAAAATGGTGGGGCTGTTTAGTATCTGACATGATTTTCTGCCCCATGTGATCCTGAAAGCAAATTGAAACCGTTTCTTGTATTTTAAAAATGATAAATTCGAATCAAGGTTTTTTGCGGTGCAGAAAACTCCAATCTTCCCGTGTTTTAGTTGATACAGTTATTCAACCTTGTGCTCCGACGATCATTGACCTTATTATGCAGGAGATCTTTCTTATCAGAAACAAACATTCTACTCCGAGAACTTTTGTCGAAACAGCAAAGGAGTGAAGTGTACTCTGGATCTGGGGCCTCTAAATACGACTAGTTATCGGCGTTTACGGTTTAGTCAATGTTTGCATTGTCTCGCGACAAATTAGCGCTTGTTACTGAGGAAATGTTGCCCAAAAAGCATTTATAGTTACAGATATAAAAATAAATCTACGGCGCTGAGCGCACTGAAAGATATTCTGTACTGACCTGTAGTTTTCTTAGATTCCTTTAAAAGTATACTGAAATGAGTCACGACCTAAAGTTATCCGGAAGTCATGATGTATGTCGCTTACTTTCATTCAAATATGAAAAGACATTTGTTCTATCTACGAAATATCCGGTATGATAACAGATTTTATTAAGCAACGGTTCCTGTCGCGTTTCGATCAAAACCCAAAGGGTTCACTATTTTACACCTTCGGTGTTTGAGGATTCAGAAAGCCAGACATTTTGTCTTCGTTGAAGCAAATATTCGTCGCCAAGTTGCCGTGTTTCTTCGGCTCCATTAGCGTTGTGTCTTACTAGTTTAGGTGGTGTGAATACGCTGATAATTAAATTTCCGCGGTATTTATTCGAGGATTAATGACATTATATACTTGGGACAATCAAGCGCCAAAGGTTGTTAGGAATATATTATTCCTATATTTTTGTGTTTGCTACGTCACGTACAAGGAACATAAAATTCACAATAAAGTAAATGCCTAACACAAGTAGATATAAACCATTCTTTTTCAGATTAGGATCTTTCAGTTAACCCGACTTTTTCTTGGTGAAATATCTTACGGTCCGTGAACAAGTGTTCTGTAAACAACTTAATAATTCACTCCCCCTCGGAAAGCTCATTAACTTATTAAAGCAGTCCGAACCTTGATAATAGAACAAATTGAAGGCGACACCAAGTCTAGCACGCATTGTTTCCTGCACAATTTAAAATTTCAAATTCTTGAGGTTTGAATATTAAATATTCCTTAGGACCAGAGGTACGAAAATTTTAATTACAAATTACTACAAATAAGCCAAATGGCGAATATTAATCATTTTCCATTCATGCTCAAATACTCATTTCAATCACAGGGCTGATGTATGTAATTCATAGAGTTACATGTTTCCAAAGTGGATTGGATGTTTGCAGGATAATCCTCAAACTGTGTTCTGCATTACGGCTGCTAACTATGAGTCAAGACAGCTTTGGAACCAATCATCTTAAAAGGCCGATTACTGCCAAATCTCCGCTGATGGATTAATAGCCATTATGTAACCTACCAACAGGTTGTATTCGTTCAAATAAGCCCTGTAGCGTCCGTAAAACGGAATTTCGTCGCAATTCGTCATGATCGATTAAAATATCGAGTCAGCAAAAATTGGACGGGTATAGTTTCCTTTAACCTATCAGAAGATGACAATATCTGTGATTTTTTCTACGTAACTTATTTTTGTACTGAATTTCTCAGATGATAAAATGTGCGCGAATCACAAAAGAGAGTTTCTTATTCATTTATGAACGTTGCGGCTTACATTTCTTTGCGATCACGTAGGTCTTGGATGTGTAACTTGATGTACTCTGAAGCAATGCCGACTTATCTATTCCCGTACAACCCTGACAGAGATGATCGATGAGGTACCAAACCAAACGTCCAAAAGACTTCTGCAAAACACAGCCTGTGATGTAATTTAAAACAGAACCCTGTAAACGAAACATTTAATAACTCGATGTTTTTAGGGTTTTTTGCTGAAACGTGATTGCACTGATATTAGAACTGATACCCGGAGTTAGAGTGAAACTGTTCGGAGTTCTCTCCGAAGTTCCTCGCCATTAATAGACGAATGATGTACTCAGTACAAACCCGAGTCTGTACGCAACAGGATGATTCCGATCAAATTTCCACAACGAAAATATACATTTGGAGGAGTAAAAGTGCTAAGCTTTTACAGGTATCCCTAGCCCTGGGATAATAAATGAAGAACCTTTTCTGTATTATTTTTTGGAACATATATAATATATATATATATATTTATTAATTTGGGATAGTATTAGCTTCCGATGCCGATATTGATAAATATCTGAATATAAACCCGTCTTTTTGTTCCAAACCCCACACACCGCAAACTCGAAGCATTCCTTCAGAGAAACTTAACTGAAATGTGTCATCTCGAGAAGTTATCTGATTGGTTGATTTGGTGTCACGTGTACAAAAAATGATAAATCATAATGCATCATTCTTTCATATCTTGTTGTATGAAGCTCAAACAATCTAGTCTTTCCCTGTGCGCGCTGTCAACGAACTCAATACAGAGGTCAAAAGCTCCGGTCAACTTACCTTCTAAAGCCATCTTGTTTAAATATACTAGTCAAAAACATCACGCTGAGTGGCCAGGAAAGAAAAATAGCATGTCGCTTCAAGGGAATACTTTACGTACTTCAAAAACAGCTAAGCCAAGAAAAGCGTCAGAGAGTTCGGACGGGTCCTCTAATGCATCGGAGGGTACAGAGATCGAGAGCGTTTCAAATTCACCCTCGCCGCCAAGTCCCGGGGAACAAAATAAAAAGGCGGAGATTTATCCCTGGATGAAAGAGTCTAGAACTAAAGGTAGGCCAAATGTGCGACTTTGAAAAATGCTTTACCTCAGTCATGCTGATGTTGAAGTGGAGGTGGGTGTGGGAGTTTTGCTGACCCTGTAACCTATTTCCTATTCTGAAGACGTTTTGTGTCTTTCTCGAGATTAATGCATGGAAGGTCACTTGCGCCGGAATTTTGAAGTGCAGTTATTCGGGTTTGCTCTGGCAGCTGTGTTCCATTGATTTAAATCTCGTGTGCCTAAACAAAGCAATGTTCGTAATCGTTTGGTTTGCTTTTGGTCGCTTCTTTTGTACTAACATTTGCAGACTAGGTGTGAAGACTTTTGTTCCTCGCTCAAGTAATTATTGGCGACTCGTAGCAGCCTAACGTATGGGGTATAGATATTCTAATGATCCCCTAATCTCTGTTTTGTCATGTTAAAATTTACTAAAGATTCGTGTTGCTCATTTTGAGTATCATTCCATGCTTTACACCTTGTTGGCGCCGGAGACAGGCAGTTTTGCCGGGACGCCATGTTGAAAACGTGTCCTAATCCGTTTTTATCCCACCGCAAGACTTCCAAAATGAGCACCTCGAAGTCGCAAACTGACTGAGTTTCATTATAAAGACTGCAAAAGCAAAAAAGATAGCTTTAAATGGTTGTATTTGGAAATACTGTTGTGAAAGGGGTAATTTTGGCAATTCCATAAGTGAAAGGCAGAGTTTTGCCGTCGCTTCCATCTCATAATTGGCTCTATTGAAAGTAATCTCCAGCGAGAGAGCAATAACTTTGCCTGTACTGCACAGAAAATTAGTTCATTTGAAAAATGTCCTGCTAGGATTAAAATAGAACAAATACATTAATCAGACTACAAGTTATCAATATTGTAAAAGGTTTATAATTATAGTTCAAGCGTTAAGCATGGGACAAATCGCTCCTGCTAAAGTAATCGTCTGATTTTGTTGCTTTTGATATTTTCGTAAATTTGTTGCCTTCTGTTTCTCCTTTTTGTAAACTTTGTTCTTCGTCATTTCTTTTGTCTTCATCTGAAGCTTTGTAAAGCCTACATCTACCAGCTAATTCGACGGAATTGCCAGGCGAACTGATAGATTTCTCTGTTCTTTTATATTGAAGCAGCAGCTATCGCATATTCACACGTTTGCCTTGTCGAATACCTTAGCAAGTTCCTCCCAAGTCATGCACAAGTGTGTAAACTGCGTGCATCACTGAACTGTTATATTGTAAGACAATATTCTTTGAGAAGAATTTTCTCTTAAGTATACAAGAATATGTTTAGCTTTAAATTCACAGGAAAGGAAATTCACTTTAGTAGAAGTACTGCCTGCTAGACGGAGATTGAGAACTGCAAAATCTGACTCATGATCTGATTATGGCGCCATTGCTGACGACACGAGTCACAACTCAAAGTGACATCAAACAAAGCTCAAAATTAGATTATTTTGCTACCCTTGTACTTGTTGTGCTTAAAACGTTTAGTGTAGAACTGGTATAATCTTTTAATGAGACAAATTTGACGGGAATTACGTTAAAATATCGAAAAGAGGAGAAAAAACGAGCAGTTAACTATGGCATCGTGCATGGTATAAAGATGGTCGGTGAATGATCTTTCTCTGCTCCAAAATCGAAACAACTTGACTACAAATAAGCTCACTCTTAGTATTCCTAAACAATATCTGTGAATATATATATGGAAAGTAGGGTTTCTTGAAATATAATGTAAGGATGGTTTTAAAAATGAATAATTAGACTGTTGAGGAGAATGAAAAAAAATACTTCACACCGATTATACTAAAGTTCAACGAGTGGCGATGATCTGTTATTACAGCCCGCCGTGTTTGATATTTACTCTTTTATTAGGATACTCAGGCTAACCTGGACATAAACTGAAACACTTTTCTGATTCTTTATGTTATTCATTTTCAGGACCAGTTCAAGAAAAACCTGACCCAACGGACAAACTT
Source organism: Epizoanthus ramosus (assembly GCA_026413505.1). Classification (NCBI taxonomy): domain Eukaryota; kingdom Metazoa; phylum Cnidaria; class Anthozoa; order Zoantharia; family Epizoanthidae; genus Epizoanthus; species Epizoanthus ramosus. The sequence goes on from JANVCJ010091260.1 coordinate 6,986, forward strand.
GCGAATCGAACCATCTACACTACAAAACAGCTGGTTGAATTGGAGAAAGAATTCCACTACAACAGATATCTTTGTCGGCCTCGAAGAATTGAGATTGCACAGTCTCTTGGGCTGACGGAAAAGCAAGTTAAAATATGGTTTCAGAATAGACGAATGAAATGGAAGCGAGAAAACAAGCTTGTAGAGAAAGCGTTGGAAAATGAGATTCAGGACAGAGTCCGGGCACTGAGCAACCAAAATGGTATGAACGGATTCGGAAGTCTTCCTCTGACGCAAAATTTCTTCAATGAAATGAATGGATTACAGCAGTTTACGAACTATAATTTCCCATCTTCAGACTTAAATGGAAACTACAATAGCATTACAAACAACCAAAGAACACTTTGGCAGTCATCTGGACCGACTCTACAGCATTTTTAGCTGATAATCACTCGTGTCCATGCAATACAACTCGGACATTATTCGCGAACTGTCTGATTGATATGTACGTAGATGGTAAGAAATAGAAAGACTCCACTCCCCTAAATCTTTATACTTTGTCAATGCAGAATTTGGTTTACACCTAAATAAGTCTGTCTAAATAGTTTATACACCGGCTGGGCTAAGGTTTTCAAGTAACTTCGGAAGAGCGGTTTTTGTCACAAGATAGTTTGGAATTTCTTGCATCTTGTGAGCGGAAACCAATCTGTAGATGTTGTGTTATGTCATGTTAGAGTAATAGAGAATGCTTGAAGTGCTTGTTTTTGGAAAGCACTTCGGCTTTTCCTGAAGAAAAAATCGCAAACCTGCAACAGATATAAATGAAGAAGAACGGACTGAACTTATTATTTACTTCGGGAACAGAATTTTTAAATTTCCACACAATTTCCCAAACTCTTGTTCTATAGTAATATATCACATGCCATGCAGAAACTTTGGTGTTCAACTCTACTCTAACATTAGGGTACAATGGCTAAGACTGGGTTTGTCCAGCTTCGTTTAAAACTGGCTTTATTAACAAGCTTAAACTAAGCTTGTACTGGCAAACTTGTCAGTTGTATTTCAGAATTTGTTTTACTCGATTGCATACTGAACTGGGGAGCCAGAAAAACGATCTCTTGGGCAAAATATATATGTTCCTGCAAAACAAAATAGCTGTCTTTTAAAAAAAACTTGTTTTCAAATTGAGAACGAACTGAAATATCAAACTTTGTCTGGTTTGTAGATTAAACTTATCTCATTCTCCTACTATGCTTACGAAGCAAAGGTCTGCGATATATCAATGCTTTCTTTAAATTTAGAGAAAACTACAATCTATAGGCTTATCAGAATTTGGAATAGGTTAGCATTTGAATGAAAACTATAGATTTATTTTATTTGACAATACATTTCTTCATTGTTCGTCTCTTTATGGTTTGCGATTTTGTCTTCCGCTTTTCCTTAAAATAGACAAACTCCTAACAGCAGGAAATTCGCTTGTAGAAACTGTCATGGAGTGATTTACGGTTCATCTGTTTATGCTACTGTAATTACTCGCATCTACCCTTTGTATGCTTGGAGTCGAGTCTTTCCCGAGTTTTTTTAAAACATTCCAGATTCTCGTTCAAATTGTGTTTGTTGTTTAGTAATTGATTGAATTGAAGATACGCGGCAGTCGTGAGAAATAGCAATGCAAGAGTTGTGACATTGCACTGGAGTATATATATATATATCTATTAAATAGCTAGTTTTCAGAACTTAGTATATTTATTGCCCGATAGAGAGTTCATTTTCTAGTATTCAAAGTTGATCCCGCGAACGTGTCGCCACACTCGTATCAGGTTACTGTTTGTGAAGTGTGACATGTTCCATGTGCACAAGAATACATTTATTAACATTCCTTCAATCTGGTAATTTGTTTTTGCAAGAGTTGTGTTGTTAGCAAATCTGGGAAAAAACAATATTGTGTAACTTTTGCCGCTTACTAACGAGCTAGACGAAAATTTTTGACATTTAACGTATGTTTTCTGAAACTAAAATTACTAGTGAAACAGCCTTTTCGCCTTTTAATAATATGTACTTTTATGTCAAAATTTCAAATTATTTTCAATTTTTATTTAATAAACACGCCATCGAAGGATATTACTTAATTCTTTGGCAATTTGTAAAACACAGTCATCAGACGTCGTTCAATTTAATGATGTGACCTTGTTTTCTTTCATAACTAATTACACATGACAAGCGATTGGGAAGTTTCTTTTGAAAAACATTCAGTATTTGTTCCCTATTACCTGGACAAAAAAGTCAGCAATTGTGTCTATTACCTTTCATTTTAAGTACCAATAGATGTAGTACTTTCGCAAAATTATGGACAAAACACAGGTCATAATTTGATGCTGAGCAAGGTTAAATTTCGTGAGGTCATTTATTGCAATTACATTGCATTTCAATATCGTTATGCCTCTTATCTCTATTCATTCATCTGTTTTTTCATTTTTCAAGTTTCCCATTAAGCAGCTACCAAAATATGTACGCAGAAACACCTCAGTGATAAGTGCATGCATTTTGCCGCTGCAACTTTAGCATGTTCTGTCGGTTGTGCTAATTTCCAAGCTCTGAGTCATCCTGAGTGAGTGAGTGAATGAATGAATGCCGAATCTAGCCACTGTGTTGCCATTGACATTTCAAATTCTGTTTACTGTTCTCTCTTTTTATGCTTTCCATAGTGAAGTACATCACATAATGCCCGCGTGAAGTGCATTTTAAAACGATCTTCCCGGCGTATTCTTCTGTAAACATCAAGGAATGCAAGACCAGAATTCCGCATTGTAAATTACATTATTTATTTAAGATGAGAAAGATATATTTTATGAATAGGCCGAGATTAAATATAAGATAGTTGATATGAATTTTCTATGAAGGCGTTTTGTAACAAGAAAAAGAAAGTTGTTGTATTTTTTTATAATAAAGAGCTTGTTTGAATTAATTCTTGTACTGATGATTATGAATGTTTTGTTTGAGTCGGATATGAGCGTCAATAATACATTAATGAGTTCATATGTGGTCTGCATTACTTCGTACTGGTGTGGGAACTGCAGGGAGGAGGTGGCGGTGAGAAGAGTTGACAAGAGGCGTTTTAATATGTCTTGGGGTATAACATATATATCCCATCAATCATGAAGCATATTAATATAACCTGGATAATAAATTGCTCTTCAAAGAATCTGACAAGCGACGGTCTGTCTTTCCACTGACCACACTGGGATTTTTAGTATTTGTAAAAGGTGCTTTAACAATAAGCTACAGAGAAGCTGCCCTGTTCTGCGGAATGCGTATGTCTGTGTCTATGTCTGTGTCTGTGTCTGTGTCTGTGTCTGTGTCTGTGTCTGTGTCTGTGTCTGTGTCTGTGTCTGTGTCT
>JANVCJ010091271.1:0-10360 GCA_026413505.1 Epizoanthus ramosus
TGGAAAATATGCCACTCGGGACCCGGATGTAGTGTCGTATGGATTCTACGAGTGGTTTAGTTCCCAGTAAAACACTCGAATCCATATAATAATATGCGTTACGCAAGAAACATCTTACCAATAAAGTAATAGGTTCCACCGGGCTGAAGATAAACTGGTCCATGATTGACGCCAAGGGTTACGTACTGCAGGGGTTCAGGTCTGTCGCATAGTAACACTTGCGTTCCCCTGACTGCATTGCATTCATGGTACGCTCTGCCGCTGACCTGGTACAGGTTCTCATAGCTCTCATCTGCACTCAAGCTCTGATTCGCCTTTATAAACATTGCTTTGTTTGGACACACGATGGCCACTTGGTCTTTGTCAGTGATAAACACAGTTTCGTTCTTAATCTGGAACCTGGAACTCAGCAACACAGCCGTAGTTTTGTATTTTGATTTCAGTATAAAATGTACGCGCTATTCAAGTTGTTACCATAGTTACAAATCAAACGTTTACATAGCAAGAATGGTCAGATCATGCCGGTAGACACCAGTATCGGTTACTCGCCCGTTTTTAAAAGCATTCTTTTTCTCCAAGATCTGGCAATTGAATAATTTACCAAACCATATTCTCAATGCACATGTATTCGACTCCTGGGAACAAATGTATGTACACTCATCTCCCATTTTAATTTCCCACACTTCTGTCCGGGCTAAGTACCGCGTCAGTTATTATATACGAATAGCTCTACCGAGTATTAAATAGAAATAGAAATAGAAATTTATTTATACGTTCCCTTTTTCTGGTTTCACCATGCACGGCACTATAATTTATATCCAACCTTTTCCTGTTACATCTGCAATGCATTCATGGCAAGATAGGAAACCATTGCCGTGTATATTCATTGATAGAAACTGGTCTTTTAATCCATGCCGTTTCGTTGATTTTTCACTCTACTTGCAAAACTACTCTACATTGTATAGAAAAGAAAGGTACCTACTATGTAAATCGACTATAGATAATACTAAACAATAGCAAAATATTTGCTAAGAAAAGGAATGAGAAAAAAGAAAAAGACTAGTCCTTTAACAGGTTAGCAGTAAACTCACCGAGGATTGTCTGGTCGCCATTCTATCACAAATCTTGTTTTTCGCGCGGATATTTCAGAAATCGTTAAAAATAAAATCGAAATTAGCAAAATACTTCGTTCCATTATTATTTACAACCTTCAAATTCTACTACACGCTGCACAACACGAATGGGTTCCGCTCGTATTGTGACGTCATTTGATTGACTTGTACTTAATTAACTACGCCCAGCTTGTTATGGCAACAACTTCTGCAGACGAGACGGAAGTGAATAACAGCATTTGCATTCGTCAGATTGGAGCAAGGAGAATAGTATCCTTGGCAACCTTTGCATCTCGAAACGCTCACGCGCATGCGCCACGCACGCACTTCACACACACACACACACACACACACACACACACACACACACATACATGCCAATGATGCATGCACACACACACACACACACACACACACACACACACATACATGCATACATAGTCACACAACAATCCATGTCCACACATCATGTCTACATTTGCAATGTGTGTCGAATAAGCCGGTTGCACAAATTCTAACATCAGTACGTTTGCAAGTAAATCTCATCCGGTATAGCTCAATCTTACCCCCTCGTACCTGAATCCAAATTCCGCAAAAGTTGGGGTTGCATAGATCACTCAACAGTTTTACAGAAACGCCAGAAAAAAATGTGGGCAAAGCAAATATGCACAAAGCGTAACATAAATGTTGTTAAAACCTGACACACTAAGCGATTTCAAACGCCAATCGCGGCGAATTTGATTGCCAGCCAAAATCGCAGGCGAAAAAAAACCCGGATGATACTCATCCTCATGTAGAGCTAAAACGTTTGTTTCCAAAAACCTATTTTATCAAAACCTTTAATGCATTTTATAGCTTTAAAATATGGAGAACAGTATTTTACGAATTTCTAATTTTGGTCTGTGCTAATTTTCGTTTTGGTGTATGGGTGACAAATTTTGTTTCAGCCACCTCCTCCACTTTTTATTTCGCTCCACCGCCACTGTAAATCGCCTAGTATGTTGCGCTGGCATAATTTATTAGACAACAACCTGTTGGCAACAAGCATTCGAAACAAATACTTTGGGTGTTTTGTACCTTTTTAATTTATTCACCTCCCTTTCCACAAATATTCTGCAAGGGCTTTTTCTCCATTACTAACAACAATTTCACATCTATAATTTTTAAATCTAATTTTATCATTGTACAAAAGTATTTCATGTTGATGATATTTCTAAACGATCACCAGTAATTTATCTACACGATTCTGTCATTAGGCATCTCTAACTAATATTAGGCAAATTATATTTTTTTCAACTAGAATATTTAACTTTGTTTGTTACAAAATATATAGAAAAATTCAAAGTATTTCATGATAACCATAACAAATAATTAAATCATTGCAAGTTTGTAGTACAATTGCTGGCCAAGAATTATACAAAATCGCAATTATGTAATGAACACTAAACGCTAAAGATGTCTTGAAACCAATTTCAGTCAGTAAATTGCATACGAAACCTGCAACGGGCTGCCGTTGAGTAGAAACATGAATAACAACCGATCTCTATAATTTGAATGTTTTCATATCAGTACTTGAGCCAGAGTCAATCTTCCTAAGAACACTGAAATGTGTTTCACTGACTAGCGCGTATAACAGAGCGATGTAATAGAAGACAGTTCCGTTGTAAAGTGACTGTACAAAAATGAATACATTCTATACAGCTGCGCTAATACACAAAGCCATCCGTCGAACACATTCAGATATTGTATTACATGCACTACATGTATTGCATGTCTTGAAATCTAGTCATAAACCCTGGGCATAACCAATAACCGTTGATTCATTCTAACTACCGTCTACCACAGAGACGTCTAAAGTTCCTCATCAAAAAGGCAAATAGTTTTATCCCGAAGTTCATGTTCAAAATCTTTCAGAACAGTTATTGTTCTTTCAGATATAACACTTATGTTTACCGAACATTGTCATTACAATGCACTTACCAAATATGTTTTCACTTAAATGGAAAGGTTATAACATTTCACTGATGTTTGAAAAGCCGACCCAGCAAAATGTTAAGAAGAAAAACGAGACAATGCTTCGCTGGAATAGAAGCATAGCTTCTGTGTGTCATTCGTACTGTGTATCAGTTCCAGCTAGTATCACTGCAGCTGAACAGAGCAGATCAACAGTAAATATATTTCTTATCTAAAGGTGCAATGATTTTGCCTTATGCTCAGTATTGCTTTTATCAATCCTCTAGTCCTAATTCGTTTCAGGAACAGCAGAAAATCAGCTAAGGACGTCTGACATTCTTGCATCCACGAAGAAAAGTAACCAGTGAAAATTGAGAAAAGTTAAACTTGAATTAAACTTGACACAGGCAAGATACGGTTGGCGTCACGTGTTAAATACGTGTATGAGAATAAATAGTTAGGAAAGTTCTGTCTCACAAGTATGTTGTACTGTACACTGTTATGGTCATGTGGCTGCACTTGCCTGACACACGGTGTATACGTACACTTACATTCGCACACGACATAGTTCATGAACTGAAGGAAATTTATAGACTATAAATTCTAGTTACCAGTGTAGTCCTGGTGCTTACTGTGTTACCACACCCAAATCCAACATGAAGTACCGCAGTCCAGAACAACTAGCTATAATTAGAACATGGTGCTCACTAACTGATGATAACAAAATTCCAGGAGTTTTCCAGGGTAGGACCCAATCAGCTTTCCGGTCGAAGCGAAACGGGACAAAAATGAGTTTTCCAGGAATTGCAGGAGTAGTGAGCACCATGTTAGAAATGGGGCAAGAAATGAACAGAATGTGTCTATTTTAGCACCGTATAATAATTATGAATTTGCCATTTACCAATTGGGAAAGCCTTTAAGTGAACTACATTATCAACAAATGGTCATGCATGTGACGCCTACATTTCTGCACGTGAAAACAAATAGGTGTTAATATTTCAAACTTTTAACATCTTCCTCATCACAAATTATTAGCGTGTAATGTAGTGAGCACTGGGTTTCCGCTTTTGTCTAAGTATATCGTTTGCATTATATATACACGTGGGTTTCACAGTAGCTCAGTATTCTGGTATTACAAGACAACTACACTAACATGTACGAATAACATTTGAACAAGGAAACCTACGTGCAATGTCCGCCTGCTATAAACGAGAAAGCGAAGATCATGATGAGCAAACATGAAGCCAATAATCTAGCAAATCATATAATTAATCCAAATGTATGGGACATGTTCTGCGGCTTTCCATTCTATACTTTTATAAACTAATTCACAAATCAATTTGCAACTGCCAGAATGTTACTGCCTGAAGAAGCATTATCCGAGATTTTGAAATGTCCTCGTTTGTCAACATGCTTTGATCACAATATAAAATAACATCGTATATTATGCCGATAAGATAACCCATTGCAATATAGAATTTTTAGTCCAAAACCTGTTTACAAAACAGCTGTATGTATAAACTGCTGAAGATGCTACTATCAGGGGGTGGGGGGTGGAGGCTATGGCTATGGCGGTCCGCATCATGGTGAATTAACAGTGTATTCCCCCTTCCAGCCTTTCCAGTATTGCTTCTTCCCTTTTGGCGCTAAATTCCCAGACTTCTGTTCTTTTTCCTCCTTCTTCTTTGCTTTCTGTTCTTTCTCTACTTCAAGTCTTAGATCCTTCACTCTCTTCTTAAGCAAGGTTCGGTGATCCTTCTTCATTCCCATAGCCTGGAATTGAATAATACAACAATCAGGGAAGCGCCTCCTTACACTGTCTTACCTGGATATGTACAAATGTTAGAGACTCCTCCAAAAACGTCTCCATATATAAAGATTAATATCTGGAGTGCCCTTCAAAACTGAGTAAGATGGCACAAGTGATAGTGCCATCCTTAACAAATGGAAAACTAAATGGGCAACCTTTCAAATTGTTTATGAGAAAATTCTCATGGCATTTGATTATCTGTTTCTTAATTCTTTTCAACTGCAAAACTCCTACTAAATTGTGACATCTAGATTGAGGGTGTGGTGTTTCCTATACTAATTGGGGATAAGTTACTCCTCTTGCAGTATATAGTTCATTTGTGTTTCTAAATCGAAAAGAAGTAGAATTCCTACCATGTTCGGAACACCCGGCGGCTTTGTCGAGCTGTATCAGATTTTGTTTATATGTGCATATTCATTTCATTCTGTTTCTTAAAACATAGCAAACAATGTTATTTAAAGAAGATGAAGACTTGTATTGTATAATTTTCAACAAGGAAGCCGTTGACTGAACCTTGAGAAACTATAGATAATCTGGAAACAACAATCAACTGTTGAGAAGCAACGCGGACGGCAAAAGTAAAACGTAATCGACACATCAATCGGCTTTTGCTTTGAAACTTGTTAAATAAAATGTTGAAACTGGCAACTGCTTCTGTTTTATTTCCACACTGTTGTTTCTATGAAAGTAGTTTTCAAATTACTCGAAAGTGGGTAAATATATAGGAATCTTTATTTATGGAAATCTGTTGCACGAAGATTCCGACCTGAACATTTTTGTGCAGTATTGTGTTCATTTTGTGTGACCAGCACAGCAGCTCGTTTCTATCCGCTTTGGCAGTTCCCGCAAACCGCTTTTTCTTAATTCGCTCTTCAGTGCATTAGCCTCAACTTTAGTCAATTCGCTTTGCTCAAGTATTTTGTATTCTGAATTGTTTTTAAACAGTCACAATCTAAGGAAACATTCTGATAGTTTAGCGATACAGCCACCATGTTGTGACTGTGCTCTATCGATGTTCTCTATCGGGAATTAGAAAACGGCACTCTAGCAAATCAAAAGGCGCGTTATATCTGCTTTATTCGCCCACGTGCTTTTCATTCGCGTGTCCATACCAGGTTGGCTTGAGACTTTTTTCGATCCGTCCGTCCATCGACCGGTTTTGCATGATGTAATATCTTCGGAAAACTGAAAGGGTCCTGGGAACTAGACTCACCGACCGCCTTCGGTAACCGAGCATGGCACGAAGACTTATCGATCGACTCCGCAGTATCGGCCACATGGTTTTACTGATCGCAGATTGCTGGAGCCGCCATTTTGTATGTTGGAGTTCACTCTTGGTAAAAGCAAAACGGTAAGTATTTTATTCAAAAGATTTTCAATGGATGTGCTCAAAGTTGCAAGCAAAGTTTGCCACGGCATTCAAAGTTTATATCGGATTGGTACGGTGGAAGGTTTAGATAGATTTCTTCGAATTGTGCGAAAAACGATCCAGATATCTCAAACTCAAAATCAGCCTCGTGCTGTGAAGCTCCTGACGACCTCTACCTCGAGACCTCCGAAACATCGCACAGTCTTGACGATGGCTCCTTATAAGAGTTTTTTTGCCAAAACATTTTGCCTGACGGCTGCAGGGTAGTGCAGTAGAAATCACAATCAGGGCTTTCTTAATATTTTTTCCGTGTGATCACCGAGGATGATGGCGGACGTGCAGTCTTTGCCTCTCGTTTAAGTTTGTTTCTAGTTTCATTTTTCGCCGAATAAGTGCCAACGAAATGCCACCAAGGAAAGCCAAACCCACTGCATCAGCAGAGCAAGCTGATGGAGATGACCAACAATGTTCGAAAACTGCTCCAAGAACAAGAGCAAACATTGCAGAGTGGCTTCGAAGCAGCTTTAGGAGAAGCCAACAAGAAAATCGACAAGGCAGTTGAAGAATTACAAGAGGCCAACAAGAAAATCAGCAACCTAACACAAACAATCGGAGAACTACAATTGAGCATCGAGTACACGCAAAAAGATATGGACAGAGTGCAACAATCTATCAACGAACAACCCACCATAGACGTCAAAAGCATTGAAGACAACGTGAACTCTCTCAAGGAGCAAGTAATTTACCTAGAAAATCAAAGCAGACGATGCAATCTACGTATTGATGGAATTAATGAAGACGCAAACGAAGACTGGTTAACGACGGAGCGGAAACTCCAAGCAACCCTGGCAGAAAAATTGAATTTGAGCGAAGATTATGTACCAAATGTGGAAAGAGCGCATCGAATCGGCAGAAGACGAAATCACGACGGATCATCTCTATCCAAACCGAGGACCATAGTGTGCAAACTATATGATTGGAAAGAGAAAGAATATTTGTTGAAGAGAGCGAAGAAACTAAAGCCTACCGGACTGTTTATTAACGAAGACCTGGCTAGTGAAACGATCAGACGACGAAAAGAGCTCATGCCGCAGTTAATCGAAGCCAGAAGACAAGGCAAACTCGCCTACTTCAATTTGGATAAGTTAATTGTCAAAGACCGTATGCGTAAGTAATAGTGACTCTGAGACTCTCTGAGACTTGAACTTTAAAATACTTTATTTTTCTAATCAAGACAACTCCCCGAACTGACTGGTAAAAAGCTAAAAATTCTTTCATTAAATGTAAAAGGGATTAGGGATTCTGTAAAGCGTAGAGCAATTTTTGGCTGGGTTAGAAGACAAAAGGCAGATATTTCATTCTTACAAGAAACATACTCTCTTGAGAGTGATACTAATATAATTCAAAATGAATGGGGCGAGGGCCATTCATTTGTCAGCTGCGGTTCTACACATTCTAGGGGATGTATTGTTTTAATACGCTCGGGAGTTGACATTAAGATCAACGAAGTAGAAATTGACAAAAGCGGGAGATACATTGTTCTGAACGCAACACTTCAAAATGAAGAAGTATTATTGTGTAATATTTACGCTCCTAACAGCGATAAAGACCAAGTCACTTTCTTCTCTTCCCTTGAACAAATACTGCTAGCTAAAAACGTAGATAAAGTGATAGTCGGAGGAGACTTCAACGTCGCCTTAAATACACTCCTTGACAGAAAAACATCTGCCAGAAAACGAAAATGCAGAGGCAAAGAGCAATTGTTAAAAACAATATCCAATTTAGAACTTATTGATATATGGAGAAAAAGGAATCCTCGTAAAAGAAAATTTACATATCGAAATCGGCTGATCAACCCCAGCATCCAATCCAGACTAGATCTATGGCTGGTTTCTGAAACATTTAGCGAAGCTGTGACAGAATGCAAAATAATTCCAAGTATCGCTCCGGACCACAGCGCGGTAACATTAACACTGCAATCTAAAACGCAAAACCGACGAGGCCCTGGTTTCTGGAAATTTAATTCTGAACTACTAAAAGACGAAACATTCGTTGCAACAATGCGAAAACAAATATCGGACGCAGAAATACGGCATGCAGATGTGGACGACTCGAGAACTAAATGGGAATTAATTAAATGTGATATAAGAAGTTACTCTATCAGATATTCGAAAGATAAAGCTAAACAGAGAAAAGACAAAGAAAAAGAATTAGAAAAAGAACTTTCGGTCCTTGAGGAAAAAGTAGGACAAAACGTAGATGATGTAGACACGCTTATCAGATATGAAGTAGTTAAAAATACACTAACAGATATAGCTAGCTCCAAAGCAAAAGGCGCAATTCTACGGAGCAAAGTTCGCTGGCATGAAGAGGGCGAAAAAAGCACAAAATATTTCGCGAACTTAGAAAAAAGAAATTTTGATTCTAAACATATTTCTGAACTAATAGTAGAAAATGGGCAACTCATATCAGATCCGACAAAAATTTTAAAGCAAGGATCAGATTATTACAGCGATTTGTACTCTTCAAATAAGACTAACGTAGAAGACCCAAAGTATGATAGATTTTTTAACCTCCCCCACGAAAGAAAATTAACTGAAGCTGAGAAAGGTTCATTAGAAGGCTCGCTAAGTGATAAAGAATGCAAGGAAGCTTTAAGCCACATGACGAATGGCAAGAGTCCAGGTGTTGATGGATTAACTATAGAATTTTACAAAGCATTCTGGAGCGAAACAGCACACCTTATGGTAAACTCGTTAAACTACGCTTATAGAAAAGGTGAATTGATGATTGCTCAAAACCGAGGAATTATACGTTTACTACCAAAACCAAAAAAGAAAGAAGAGTTACTAAAAATTGATAATTGGAGGCCCATATCTTTACTTAACGTGGATTACAAAATTGCCTCAAAAGCACTTGCTATGAGGTTAGAAAGAGTCCTTCCTAAAATTATTCATTCCGATCAAGCTGGTTTTGTCAAAGGACGATTTATCGGAGAATGCATACGAACAATAGATGACGTAATCTATTTTACTAATCACAAGAATCGACCCGGTTTGGCACTCTTTCTCGATTTCAAAAAAGCTTTTGATAGCGTCGAACATAACTTCATTAAGAAAGCATTGCAAACTTTTAACGTAGGAGAATCGTTTATTCAGTGGTATTTAACTTTATATAACAACGCCACTAGCTGCATAATAAACAATGGCTTCACTTCTAATTATTTTCCTATTGAAAGAGGTGTCAGACAAGGCGACCCACTGTCAGGAGCTTTGTTTGTTGTTGCTGTGGAGCTCCTTGCCAATAGCTTAAGAGCAAATAAGAAGATAGAAGGAATTTCAGTATCGAACAAACAAATTTTATTAACACAATATGCAGACGACACTACAATTTTTGTTAAAGATGAAATATCAGCCAAAGAAACATTTCGAATTATAAAACTGTTTGGTGAACTATCCGGGCTAACCTTGAACAAAAACAAATGTGAAGGAATGTGGCTAGGCACAATGAAACACCGGGACGCACAAAATCTGTTCGGTATTTCGTGGCCTAAAAGACCGATAACTGCGCTAGGAGCCAACTTTTCATACGATCAAGAGCAAAACGACAATCTTAACTTCCATGAAAAACTAGCCAAATTAGAAAAAATTCTGAAGAGGTGGAATGGAAGAGGGTTAACACCTATTGGCAAAATCTGTGTCCTAAAAATGTTTGGAATATCGAAGTTATTATACACCTGTAATAACCTTAATGTCCCGGAAACGTTTCCTAAAATCGTTAACGCGTGCATAACAAATTTCGTTTGGAACAATTCACCCCCAAAAGTCAAGAGATCGGTAATGATACAAAATATAAAAAACGGTGGACTAAAAATGCCCGACATGAACATAATGTGTAAGTCACTTAAAATTTTATGGGTAAAAAGACTACTAAAGGACGAAGAGTTACAGTGGAAAATAATTCCATTGCACTACTTAGAAAAAGTGGGAGGCCGGTTTATATTTTATTGCAATTACGATATCAAAACACTAGATCTTAACTTACCACCAGTTTACAGAAACATCCTGATAACATGGGCAGAATTAAAACAAACGTTCCCCCAAACAAGCAAAGACA